>JAHRHZ010000147.1:367860-379974 GCA_024137785.1 Ginglymostoma cirratum | reverse complement strand
GCTTGGCCTGCTGTGTTCATCCAGCTCGACACGTTGTTCTCAGATTCTTCAGCATTGGCAGTTCCTACTATCTCTGAATTGGTTTGACTGGGCCTATTTTCACTAGAGTTTAGGAGGATGAGGGGGGATCTGATTGAAACATAAAATTATAACAGGGTTGGGTAAACTAGATGCAGGGAGGACATTTTCCCTATTTGGAGAGTGTAGAACTAGGGGACATTTATCTATGTACAAGGTAGACCATTTAGGACTCGGATGATAAAGTATTTCTTCGGTGGGTTTGGGTTGCAAACGTTTCGTCACCCTGCTAGGTAACATCGTCAGTGCGCCTCTGGTGAAGCGTCGGTGTTCTGTCCCGCTTGTTATTTATTTGCCTCGGTTTGCTGGGGTGGTTGGTATGACTTCTGGTTTTGTTCCTCTGTGATTTGTACGCAGGATCTAATTCAGTGTTTTTGTTGATGGAGTTCTGGTTGGAATACCAGGCCTCCAGGAATTCCCTGGTGTCTCTGTTTGACTAGTGCGACTATGGATGTGTTGGCCCAGTCGAATTTGTGTCCCTCATTGTCTGTGTGTAGTGAGACAAGTGAGAATTGGTCATGTCTCTTGGTGGCTCGGCGAGTATGTCTACAACCTCATCCACAACGCAAGCTACAAATCTTCTTGAAAACTTTAAATATTTCTTCATTTGGAAGTTAGTAAATCTATCGAATTCTCTACTGTAGAAGGCTGTGGTGACCAAAACACTGAAAATATTCAAGAAAGCAGTAGATAAATCTTTAACAAATACAAAGACACTGGAGAAACTCAGCAGGATTGGCAGCATATGTAAAACGAGGAACAGAGTTAATATCTGGAGAGGAGTGCTACCAAATATATTTGTGGTGTGTACTTCTAGGAAGTGATTCATCATTATGATTGCTAATCATCAGTTCATTGCTTGTAAGTTTACAGAACTATGTATTTTTTTTTTATTCACATTTCTGCAGTATTTATGATATTGCATTCAAGCCGGATGGAACTCAGTTGATAGTAGCAGCAGGAAACAGAGTCCTGGTATGTTCAAAATATTTGTCAATTTCTCACCTTTTAAAAATGTACATTATCACAGATCACACTACTCTCAGTAAACTCCCTTTAATTATGTTGCAATGGGAAGCCAGAAATGATTATGGGGCACTGATACCAGTAACTTACTTAGTTCAGAAAGCTTACATGGAATCAGGAAATAGGACAGGCATAGGCCATTCAGCCCTTCCAGCCTACTCCGCCATTCAATATGATCATGGTGGATGATCCAACTCGGTATCCTGTTTCTGCTTTCTTCCCATACCCTTTGTTCCCTTTAGTCCTAAGAACTATAACTATCTCCTTCTTGAAAATGTTCAATATTTTGGCTTCAATAACTTTCTGTGGCAGCGGATTCCATGGGCTCACTCTGAAAAAGTTCTCTCATCTCATTCCTATTTGGCTTACCCCATACCCTAAGACTGTGACACCTGATTCTGAACAAGCCTGTCATCGGGAACATTCTTCCTGTATTTACGCTGTCTAGTCCTGTTAGAATTTGAGGCTTCTTTGAGATTCGCCCTGTCATTCTTCTAAACTTTAGTAAATATAGTCCAAACTGATTTCAGCATCTTTTTCTGCATCAGTCCTGCCACCCTAGGAATCAGTCTGATATACTTTTGTTGCATTTCCTCTATGGCCAGAACATCCATCCCCCAATGAGACCAAAATTGCATGCAGTATTCCAGGTGTAGTCTTGCCGACGCCCTGTACATTAGGGAAAACAAGTGTTCTGGGCATAAGGCAGGAAACTGAAATTGAGGATTATCAGATCAGCCATGATTTCATTCACTGTTGGAGCAGATACAATTGGGGATAAATGGCCTACTTTTGATCTTATGCCTCTTGGTCCTATTCATATAATGGTCAGAACCCACAATTGCATGGAAATGAGAATTATTCCTTTCAACTACTCTACCATCGGAAGCTGTCACGTTCAGTGAAATTAGTTATAGGCTTCCCTAGTGAAATATAAATACGGAGGTGGATACATTTAAAATGACAAATTCCTTTGAGATGTTTATGTCCGATTACAATGTAAGAATAGTGATTTGAATACATAATAATGATTACGCTGCCATAAAACCATAAGATGAATAAGACATAAGCAAAAGCTCCCAAATTTTATACTCTGGTTCTCTTTGAAATAAAGGCTATCATTCCATTTACCCTTCCTACTACATGTTGAACGTGGATGCTAACTTTCTGTAATGCATGGATGAGGACTTCCAAATCCCCTCTTTTGTAGCTTTCTGCAGTCTTTCTCTATTTAAATAACATTCAGCTCCTCTAATTCATCCTGCCAAAGTGCATCAGCTCACGTTTTCCCACATTATATTGCATTTGCCAATATTTGCCCATTCACTTAAGCAGTCTGTGTACTTCTGCAGACTCTCTGTATTGTCCTTACCACTTTTGGTCCGTTCTATTTTTGTATCATTGCAAACTTGGCTATACAGGCAATCCTGGGGTTACGAATGAGTTCCGTTCTTCAGTCCACTTGTAAGTTGATGTGTACACGAGTTTGAACACAATACAGTACAATTCCTGTTTTTAAGTACGAGCAAACATTTGCATGTTAGATTTTAAAACTAGTATTAATACATCTCTGCATGGTGTCTTGTTTGTAAATCGGGGGCTGCCTGTAGTGTATTCACTTTCCTCCGTTATTAATATATAGTATAAATAATTGTGGTCCCAGCACTGTTGTTTGTGGCACACCACAGGTTGCCATCCTGAAAAACTTCCCTTATCCCAACTTTCTGTCTTATTAGTTAGCCAATGCTCAATAGATGTTTGTATATTTTCTCCAACATTATAAGCTGTCATCTCCTGTAGCTGAATGTGTGATATCTTACCAAATGCCTTCTGAAAATCCAAATATATTACTTCCACTGTTGCCTCTTTCTCTACCACGTTTGTTATCTCAAAGAATTCTAGTAATTTTATCAGACATGAGTTCTCCTTCCTGATGTCATGCTGATCATGCTTTATCATATTATGTATTTCTAAATTCTCTGCTATTAGATCCTTTATAATAGATTCTAACATTTTGCCAATAACAGACATCAAGCAACTATAGGCTAGTTAGCTTTTTTTTTGTTTCTTCCCTTATTTAGATTAATGTGCTACATTGGCAATTTTCCAATTTTCTTGGACATTTCCATAATCTAAGGGTTCCTGGAAGATTATTACAGCGTATCTACTATCTCTGTAGCTACCTTCTTTAATATCCGAGGTCTTAATTGTCTTTATGCCTAATAGTTTCCCCTGAACTACTTTGTTTAGTGATAGCCACTATATTTACTTTCCACCTTTTGCTGATTGATTTAGTAATTTCGAATGCTGTTAGTGTCTTCTACTGTGAAGATTGATGCAAAATATTTATTCAACTCTTCTGTCATTTCCTGGTTCCCCATTAATATATCCTCTGCTTCATTCCCTAAGGGTTCACTTTGGCTTCTGTTTTCCAAAATATATATTTAAGTACGCTTTTGGTGTCTACCTTGATCATACTTGCAAGTTTATCGTCAAAGTTTGTCCATCTGTAAATTTCTTAGTACTTCATTGCAATGTACCTATTCTGGTGTCAACTACAAATTTGGCTATAGTATTTTCCATTTCTGCATCCAGGTCATTAATATTGATTGAAAATAGTTGGGACCCGAGGACCAAACCCTGTGGCACCCGGTTAGTTACATCTTACCAACCAGAAAAAGACTAATTTATCCTAACTTTCTACTTTCTGTTGGTTAGCCAATCCTCTATCCAAGCAAAAAATTACCCCTAACCCCATGTGGGCTTGCCTTGTGCTTTAACCTTCTGTGAGGTACCTCATCAAATGTTTCTGGAAGTCCAGATATGCTCCACCTACTGGATCCCCATTATTCATATTGCTTGTTACATCGGCAAAGAGCTCTAGCAAATTAGTCAAATATGATTTACCCTTCATAAAACCATACTGACTCTGGATTGCATTTTGACTTTCTAAATGTCCTGTTATTTCTTCCTTAATAGTGGATTCTAACAATTCCCCATCGATATGTTAAGCTTACTGGTCTATAGTTTCATACTGCCTTCCCCTTTTTCAAATAAGGGTGTATATTAGCATTTTTTTTCAATCCACTGGAATTTTCCCCACATCCAGGGAATTTTTTGGATATTACAATACATTATTTCTGTTGCCACTTGCTTGAAACCCTCGGATGTAGACCATCAGGCAGTGGCTACTTGTCAGCCTTCAATCCCAATAGATTGCTGATATGTTTTTCTTTGTGATGATAATATTTAAGTTTCTTACTTCCACTGATTATAGATTCTACATCTCCAGACTGGATATCATTTCTTGCAATTGCACTTATTCCACCCTGTACCAACAATGCTGCCTCACCACCCTTTCTGTCTTCACAGTCATTGAACGTTGACCAGTACAGCACAGAAACGGGTCCTTTGGGCCATCATACCTGTGTTGACCATGATGCCATTCTAAACTAATCCATTTGTTCGCACATGATCCATATCCCTCTCTTTCCTGCCTGTTCATATGTCTATCTAAATGCATACTAAACATTGCTATCGTAACGGCTTCTGCCCTGGCAATGCATTCCAAGCGCCTACCACTGTCTGTCTGCGTTTTTAAAAAAAACTTGCTTTGCACATCTTTTTTAAACTTTCCCTTTCTCACTTTAAACTGTGCCCCCTAGTATTTAACAATTTCCACTCTTGGAAAAAAGACTGTATCCACCCTATCCATTCTATCCACTCTATCTTGTAATTTTATATATTTCTATCAGGTTGCCTGTCAGCCTTTGACACTTTAGCACACACAATCCGAGTTCGTCAAACCTCTCCTTATAGCTAATACACTCCAATCCAGGCAACAGCCTTCTCCAAAGCCTTTACATACATACTTACTATTATGTGACAACCAGAACTGCACTCAATACTCCAAAAATGGCCCAACTGAAGTTTTCTTTTTGTACAGCTGCAACCTGACTTGCCAACTTTTGTACTCAATGCCCTGAGCAATGAAGGCAAGCATGCCATATGCCTTCTTTACCACCTTATCTGCAGGTGTTGTCACTTTCAGGAAGATATTAACTTGCACCCCAAGATCTGTCAGTATTTATCTTATGTACGTATCTCTGTATGCATCTATCTTAAACTTCCAAGGGTCCTGCCATTTAATGTATACTTTCCTCTTGCATTTGATCTCCCAAAATGCATCACTTGTTTTGCTGTATCTCCCTTGATATGTGACAATAAATCACTCACTCAGCCCAACTTTCCCACAAATCTGAATCCTAAAGAGATACTTATATCTACATCCTTTGATAACCTTTCTCGCCATCAACAACTCCACCAATTTTTGTGACATCTGCGGACTTCATAATCAGGCCCTTATATTTTCATCCAAATCATGCATATAAATTGCAAACAAGAGATCCTATAACACTATAATAACACTAGTTGCGGACCGCCGGTCGGAGAAACATGCTCCACAACTACCCACAGTCTTCCATGACCAAGTCAGTTTTGTATCTAACTTACCAAATCACTGTGGATCCCATGTGACTAAATCTTCTGGACCAACCCAGCATGAGGAACCTTGATAAGTGCTTTAGTAAAGTACATGTAGACAACATCTACTGCCCTACTCTCATCGATCATCTTACATATGCTTCTGTATTTTTTTTTTGACGAATCTTCCAATATCTCATGTCATCTATGGTTCCTGAATCTTGCCATCCTTATCTTTAATCCTCACAGGAACATGCTGGTTCTGAACTCTGATCAACTGGTCTGATAAGACTCTCATATGCCTGATGTGGATTTACCCTCAAACAGCCACCCCTAGTCTGATTTCTCCAGTTCCTGCCTAATACTGTTGTAATTAGCCTTCTCCAGTTCAGCACTTTCACCTGAGGACCAGTCTTATCCTTGTCCGCAACTGGCTTAAAACTTACAGAATTATGATCACTGTTCCCAAATTGCTCCCCCACTGAAAGTTCAGTCACCTGGTCAGGCAAATTCCCCCCAATACAGGGTCTGTATTTGGCCCCACAATGCCTCTTCCCTCTTTCAACTATCTGTAATTTGTTTTAAGAAACCCTCATGCACTAAACAAATTCTGCTTCATTTAAGCCCCAGTCAGTGTTGTGCAAGTTAAAATCATCCACTGCAACAACTGTGTTGCATCTTTCCATGATCTGCTTACACACCTATTCCTGTGTTGCCCACTAGCTATTGGCAGGCTGATATTGTAATCCCATCAGAGTAATTGTACTTTTCTTTTATTCCTGAGTTCTACCCATATGGCCTCACTGGATGAGCCCTCCCAAATGTAGCATTATTCTTCATCAGTAATGCAACTCATCCACTCCTTTTACATTCCTCTCTATCATGGTTTGAAACATCTAAACCCTCGCACGTGGAGTTTCTGTAATGGCTACAGCATTGTGGCTCCATTTACTTATCCAGGCTCTAAGCTCATCTGCCTTACCTGCTGCATTCCTTGAATTGACATTAAGTCCTCCGTGATCCCCTTATCTGTTGTTGTGACCGAGCTGACTTCTTCGAAGGTTCTTCTCCGTAGCTTCTCACTGCCATCCTCTGTTGGATGCTCTTCCTACAGTTAAGTATCGGGTCCTCCTTAATCCTTTTCACAGTATGGGCAAGTGAGCTGACTTGTCCCCGAATATTCCTAAGGCACTTCTCGCTGCCTTCCTCTGTTCAATCCTATTGAAAAATTACATATCCCTGAATATTTAGGTCTCAACTTTGATCTCCATGTCACCATGTCTCTGTAATTGCTGTAAGATCATATCCATTAACCAATATTAGTGCCATTAATTAATCTATTTTGTTCCAAATAATACCACACTTAAGTAAAGAGCCATTAATTTTTTTTAAAATCTTCTTCCCCATTTTGACAGTACTTACTATTGTTTTTCAATGTTTATATACTGTCCCTTCCTGTCTCACTCTACGTATTATTATCTAAATAGTCACCCTATAATTTGCCACATCCTTTTGCTTTGTAACCCCATGTCTCCTCTCTCCCCATCATACCCACTCTATGATTAGTTTAAAACTCTCTGTCAGAGCAATATACCTACAGAGCATTTTATGAATTTTTTATCAACATGTTAAGATGAGCAAACGACTGTGACTATTGCACAGATTTGACCAATTCTAAATCCATCTAGTTAGTTCTTCTAGATTCCTTTTTGCATATAGACATTCATGTTATTTGGTCATTTAATTTTGTGTGTGTTTTATAACAGCAATATCCTTCTCAATGTCATTAAGTACATATGGACAAAATGATCCACTTGTCCTCTTGGAAGCGCTTAGTTCCCCAGTGGGAAAGGAGGAGAATTTCTTGGTTCCCCCTGAGGTAGGTAAGAGAGAGGGGGTACTTGCACATTATTCATTGCACTAACAATGGCATCAGAGAGAAGGGTCCTGGAGAGTGACCTTTCACGTCAGACAGAATCTGCCCCCTCAGTTATACATAGGAGTGTCTGAGAAAGTCGGGCAATAGCGACCTAAAACATATATCACCTTGTCTATATAGGTACCTAAAAAGTTTGTGTCAGCAGCCATTATTGCTGTAAGCCCTAGAGACCTGCAGCAGCAGCTGCATTTCCTCCTTCAATGTGGCCGTGGTCCTCACCAAAGGGACAGGCTGGTTCTTGAGACTAAATCTGGAAATGCACGTCAAGTCAGCTGGAGCTGTCAGCTCTCAACTTGTGCTTAGATTGTACTATTGAGAATATAGATAGAGATGTGCAGCTCTAATCCTAGGTTTGAACAGTTGATGATATCAATTAAGGTGTAAAATACATGTAGAGGCATGAAGTAAAAACTGCTGTTTTCTATTTCTAGGTATATGATACTTCTGATGGCACTCTTATTCAGCCACTCAAAGGACACAGGGACACTGTATACTGTGTTGCTTATGCTAAAGATGGTAAGTGACAAGAGTTATGTGCCTATGTAGTGGATTAATATTCCTTGTAGCAATTTAATAGAGACCTGTTTTCAAGCACTGTTTTGTTACGCTCTCAACCCTCCACCTGCATTAAAATTGCACATAGACCATTGTACAATTTTCACTTAATTATATCAACGTTCACCTGCTCAAATAGGGACTCAGTTAATGACAGGTATTTCTGTTAGGAGCACACTCTGTACAGAAATACAAATTGAACCCATATCAAATTTGTCTACTGAAGGCTCTGAGGATTCATAGGTGTCCTCTGATAACTTAGAGTCGCAGAGATGTACAGCATGTAACCAGACCCTATGGCCCAACTTGTCCATGCCGACCAGATATCCTAAAGAAACCTAATCCCATTTGCCAGCATTTGGCCCACGTCCCTCTAAATCCTTCTTATTCATATACCCAACCAGATGCCTTTTAAATGTTGTTGTAATTGTACCAGCTTCCACCACTTCATCTGGCAGCTCGCTCCATACATGCACCATCCTCTGCGTGAAAATGTTGTCCCTTAGGTCCCTTTAAAATCTTTCCCCTCTCACCTTAAACGTATGCCCTCTAGTTTTGCCTCCCCCCAGGGAAAAGACCTTGTTTAACATATCCATTCCCCTCGTGATTTTGTAAACCTCTATAAGATCATCCCTCAGTCTCAGACGTTCCAATTGTACCAAGAGTGAGTCTGATCAATATGTTAGCAGACGATTCAGCCATTTGGGACTCTGAAGCTAAATCTGCTCCTGGTCTTGTCTGAAATGCAGCCATGCACTTTCTGTTAAATGGGTAATGATCATTCTCAGGGCCCTCGACATATTTTCCTTTCCTTGAGGCCAATTGTAATGCATCATTGTGTGGCTAAACAAGTGTTTCAGAAGCTGCCTCTCCTTATTGTCATTTACATTCTGACATTCCCAGCACAGCCACACTTTCAGCCTGAGTCAAGTCTGACAATTATTTTGATTTGATTTTGATTTTTGTTGAGTTTCCTTCCCATAATGTTTCATTGCCATGCCTGAGTTTAGGTAGTTAACTCACTTACAAAACACCTGCATTCTGTGCAAATTACCACAAGGAGAAGTCTGACACTATTCCCAGACCCGAAATGCAAGGTTTTGTAAATCCTCGCATTCTACCTTTAGGCAGATTTGCTCATGCTAATTTGTGGTATCATATGGCTTGTATGAGGAACCCACTTATGAACATATGTGCTGATATATTGGGCTACCTCCACTCATCATGGTGACACCATGTTAGGCAAGAATTACCCTACTTTGAATCTGTAACCTTTCATCTCAGGTAAACGATTTGCATCGGGTTCCACTGACAAGAGTATTATAATCTGGACTTCAAAGCTGGAAGGCATCTTGAAATACACGTGAGTTTTTCTTATTTATTTTTCTCCTAAACTGATCCTGGTGAAACCCTTGTAAAGACTTTTATATCCAAGTGAAAAGCAGATTATAATTTAAAAGCTGGTGTCATTAATGCAACTATTGGATCTTTCTATAAAAATAAACATTTAAAAAAATAGTTGTCACTATCTTTCCCTCAGTGTTGCTGACAGGTTCAGGGGAGGTTGGGGTAGAAAGTGAAAGACCAAAACAGTTCACATGCTCCGAACCAAAGTGGGAGGGAAGCAAAGAGTAAAGAATCAGTGAGTAAATTAGCATGGTGGTTATCTTACTGGACTAATAGTCCAGAGTTCTAGATTAATGATCTGAAGACATAAGTTTAAATCCCACAGCAGCTGGAGGATTTGAATTCGGTAAATTAAATAAAATGCAATAAAATCCAGTTTCAATCGTGATGATCATGAAACTGTAGGGAAGTTATTGAAAATCCATTACCAGTTCAGTAATGTCTTTTGGGAAGGGAAATCTGCCAAATTAACCTGGTCTGGTCTATTCATGAATTCAGATGTATTGGTTTTAAGCATTCTCTGAAACATCCTAGCAAAACACTGAATTGTGTCAAACTAGCACATAAAAGTCCAAGTAAGAACAGCATGTTTCCTACCCTAAAGGACTATAGCAATCCGTATGGGTTTTCAGAATAATCAACAGTAGTTTCATGGTCACCATTACTGAGCCTGAGTTTTACGTTCCAGATTTTGAGTTGAATTTAAATTCCACCAGTGACTCTGGTCGCTAGAACATTATAACCCAAGTCTCTGGATTACTAGCCCGGTGACATTATCACAATGTCACCTCTTCCCTCTGCTTCTGGGCATGGTACGTGCTTGAAAAATGATTATTTAGTGCTGTTGATGAACACTGGATGTCTCAAAGCATTTTACACCCTGTGGAGTACTTTTGAAGTTAGTGTGGTAATTTAGGAACCACAAAAGTCCATTTGCGCGCAGAAGTTCCTCAATCTGTAAAACGATAGTGACCAGATTTTTTTTTTTTTGGCTTAGTTGATTGAGGTATAAATATTAGTTTGGACTAACTACAGTGCACACCTGTGTCACATTGTGTTAATTGAACATCTTGAAGATTTCCTTTAGCTGGTTGTCGTTCAACAACTAAAATGCTGAGTAAATAAGTACTTTTATTAAGAACTTAATCACATTGAGGAGGCTTCAGACCAATTCTCATCTAATAACCCACTTTGAAACTCTACTCCCGTTTTGGCAGCGGTGACAAATCTTCCACAGTACCTGAGATAATCCAGAACGTTCTAAAGAAAAATTACCCACTCTCTCAATGTTGACAGATCCTTTCAGAAATTACAGGATCTGTATCTGGACCTCCCATCTGCATCAAAAACTAGACATTTCTTTCTTGGGCTGTACATTATCAGTGTACCATATTACATAGATAAATGGCCTAGCTATTGAGATGCATTGTTCATAGACAACACACAAGAACAGTATTTTCATCCACCTCCCAGAGCAGAGGTAGTAATAAGTTGTATGTTGAAACTATATGATTTTGTGCATTACATCTATTATGGAACTATAGACAGCAAAACTCCCAGCTTACTGTAATAGAAACTGGAAATACACAGAAGCTCAGAAGCACCTGTGGACAGTTCTTATTTCATGTTCATCAGAAATGGAGAAGACCCTGAGGTTTATCATTTAACTTGGCAATAACTGAGTTTATTGTTTACAGACATAATGATTCCATTCAGTGCATTGCATACAACCCAGTCACACATCAACTGGCTTCCTGTTCTTCCAGTGACTTTGGTAAGTTGATCTTTTAATATTTTTAAAAACTTAGAAAATTGTTACATTTGTGTTTTTATTATTTATTCACAATTTACTTTAACTTTTAAGTTTTTTGTCAGAAATAGCAATTTGACTTATCAGTAGTGAGTGGACAGAATTAACATATAAATAATCAGGGCAGCTTTTTTCTTTATTCATTCAGGGAATATGGGTTTCTCTGACTGGGCCAGCATTTATTGCCCATCCCTATTTGCTCTTGAGATGTAAGTGACCTGTTGAACTGCTGCAGGCACATGGTATAGGTACACCCCCAGTCTGTTTGGGAGGCAGTTTTAGGATTTTGACTTAGTAACTGGTGACATGTTTCCAAATCAGGATGGTGAGTGGCTTGGAGGGGAACTTGCAGATGATGGATTTGGAAGATGCTGTCTAAAGAGCCTTGGTGAATTCCTGCAGTGTATCTTGTAGATGATACACACTGTCGCTACTGAGTATAGGCGGAGGGTGTGAATATTTATGGATTTGGTGCCAGTCAAGTGAGTTACTTTGTTTTGGATGGTGTCAAGCTTTTTGAGTGTTGTTGGAGTGGGTATGTGGGTAGTATTTCATCATACTCCTGACTTGTGCCTTGTAGGTGGTTGACAGGTGCTGGATGTTTTATTGCTAAAAGATAACTGTATTTAAACAAATTTCAAGTCCATACTTTTATTTTGGGCTTTATTTCAGTTAGCCACTCCCCATAAAACTCCCAACCCATTGATGACTAGCTCGTCATCTTTATAAAATCAATTTAAACCAAATTCACACTTCTTTATAAAATAAACAAGTGCAGCTACTGGAAATCTGAAACAAAAATAGAGTGCTGGAGAAA
>JAHRHZ010000147.1:352171-367850 GCA_024137785.1 Ginglymostoma cirratum | reverse complement strand
AAAATAGGCATTTCTTCAGTCTGAGGGAGCTGGTTCGGTGTCAAGGACTTTCCACATTAAATAAAAGGTGACTTGGTGATGGGATACCGGCCTCTCTGGAGTTATTTCAGTTAGGTTATGTTATGGTCACTCTGGCCGAGATACTGCCATAATTTTATTCCTCTGTCTGCTTTGGTGCATTCTCCATTTCTGAATTAGTAACAAACTGTCAGTTGGGTTCTTACATGCTGTGTGAGAAAGGACTCCTGCATATATTGTAGGAATTTGATGCCTTTACACACTTTATCTATCTTTCAGACCGATTCATTTTAAATTAGTTGACATTCCCAGTGTCGTCCTATTTACTGTATACTCCCATTCCCAGATTTCCCTTCCAAACTTTGTTTCTTTATGCTTCTTGATACTAAATTACATCTAACACTTGTCTGACTTTTCCACTAATATGTTCGTCCCTTTCTGAAATCACTCATCGTCATCCTTGCTGTTTGCCAGGTCCTTCTTTTAAAATAAGTACCTCAGGAAGATTAGTGACAAACATTTGAGCTAAAGATATGGCTGAATTAATTTGATTTGAATTTGTAAGAATTTTGAATTTTGAATTTAATTTCCTTTTACCTCTATTTAAAATTAATTAAATGCAGGTTTGTGGTCGCCAGAGCAGAAATCTGTCTCCAAGCACAAAGTCAACAGCAAAATCACCTGCTGCAGGTAATCCAGTCTTTGCTGATACTATCATTGTTACCTTTGGTATTAAACATGTTCCCAAGGCTGATGATTGCAAGCTGTTTGAGCTTCAGGATTGTAAATTGCAAAGTGGGTGTCTGAACCACCTTTGGCACAATTCCATTTAAACACCACAGATCCACCATGCAATTTGATTATTCTGGACAATTTTCCTCATTATGGACTGAAGGATTAGTCTGTGCATCTGTAAAGAGAATCACAAGTGTATCTTACTGTGCAATATCTTTGCCACAGTCACCATTTCTAAAGGAAATGTTTATGTCAGGGTGATTCAGAAATATTTAAATACATTAGTAGATAGGACAGTTAGAAACGTGATGACTAGGACATGTGGTCATTAAACATATATCCAGATTTTAAATAAATTTCCTAGCTTCTTAAGTTGGCTGAAATCAGAAATATAGATGTCATAGTCCCATTGGATTGGCATGCTACAAATTACACCGTAGGGTAATTACACATGTAAGGTTCTGGAACTTCTAATGAGGCAAATTTATTCCAGGACCATTAAAGAATTATTCAGCAAAAATTAGCTTCAGTTTTAGGATGGATCTCACTAGGACCTACACATGAAAATGACAGAGTTTGGATGTTGTCATCCATTCTATTTTCAGGAGTTTTCACTTTCCCATTTCACCATTGAGAAAATGTATCACATTTAAAGATAGCATTTGCTCGAACCTTTTCGGCACAGTATTTGAATAATGGGATACCAATGTTAGTCAGGCAACCTTTGGCTAGAACTTGGGAATTACTGCAAGTGTTACAAAAATCCTTTCAGTCATACATTTTTTTAAAATTCATTCATGGGATGTGACCAGTTCTCAAGAGGCCAACATTTATTGGCCATCCATAAATGACCTGGCAAAGGTGGTGCCTTCTTGAGCAGTCCTCGTTGTGTTGGTACACCCACAGTGCTGTTAGAGAGAAACTTCCAGGATTTTGGCCCCCAGACAGTGAAGGACGGGACAATAATTGTAAGTCAAGATCGCGTGTCACTTGGAGCAGAGCTTGCAGGTTGTTCATTTTGGAAGGGAGAACAAAAAGACAGAGTTATTTAAATGGAGAAAAAACTGCAGGAAGCTGCAAAACAAAGGGACTTGGGGGGACTTGTGCATGAAACACAGAATGCTAGCACGTAGTTGTAGCAAGTAATCAGGAAAGCTAATGCCCTTATTTCCATTGCATTGGAGTGCAAGATTGTGGAAGTCTTACGGCAATTGTACAAGGTAGCATAACCCAGAAGGGGATCAATGCCTTCAAGAGAAGAAAGAAACTTCTTCAAAATTCAGTAACAGCAGTCTTAAAATGCCATTACTAACTTTGCCCCCTTGGAACTGCTTTCTAAACCTGCTCTTGTTTCTGCTTCTTTGCTAGTTGGACAAACGATGGTCAGTACCTGGCCATTAGCCTGTTTAGTGGTATTGTCAGTATTCGAAGTAAGAGTGGAGAAGAGAAAGTGAGAATTGAGCGACCTGGTGCTGTCCCAATCTGGTCAATTTGCTGGAATCCATCCAAGTAAGTAAGGAAATGCACTTCAGTGAATCAGAGCAAACCATTTTGAAGATTTTGAGATGGTTCACATTCAAAGATCAATAAAATAGATTTGATGAAATCACTGTATATTAAGTACAGTGATACCAAGTTTGATGTGAATTATAGATAGCAAAAATAAAACCTTTTGTGGATTATGCAAATTACCAGAAATGCCTTGGGATCACAAGGATCTCAGTTTTAAGTCTATTCCAAATGAATGAGATGAAAGTCTTTACCTCCTGGCTATTAGAGAATATGAAATTGTATTTGGACAGTCTCAACCAAATGTATGATTCAATTACACAATTTGTCAGAAGAAAGTAAAATCCAGAATTCAAAACTAATCAGCACGAAGCAGGAAGTTTAAACTACATGATAGTGAATCACATTAAAAATGAGAAAATACTAATTTGTGCAATGGTGGTACTGTTTTGAGGTTGTAAATGTTTATGCAAAGCAGGGAGAACTACTGTCCATTAGTATGCGATGTAGCTGAATTGAGGGCATTTGATATTATCTAAAGTTGGAAAGATAGTTGTCATTCTCTATTGATATGCTATCTCTTCAGACAGTTTATAAAAGAAAGGAAATTCACATGTGAACCCCTTTTTTTAATATTCACGGTGCTTCAATGTGTCCATTATACACCCTGACAGTGGCTACATTGGGAAAGGTGCAACCTTGTATCTAATGTTTCCCATCTCTCTTAAGAAATATTGCAAAACGGCTACAGTGAATATCTCCTCCATACAAGTCAAATTAATGTCTCCCATCAGTAACAGTCTAATTCTGTATTCGCCTCACAATATTCAAGAGTATGTCAGATTTAAACATTCAAACTTCTTTCCTATTTCACCTGAAGTTCAGGTTTGTTGTCTTTCAGGAGAAGCTAAACAATAATGGTTTTTGTGTGTTAATAAATGAGGCAAGTGGTCACAGAATGACTTGATCCTGAGTAAATGGATATTAATCAATGAGTTTCTTCTGATTTTTGATCTTGCACAGAGATGAACACACCGACATCTTAGCTGTAGCAGACTGGGGGCAGCGACTTTCCTTTTACCAACTGAGTGGGAAACAGGTATGTCTGGGAAGCCTTTCTGAAGGCATACTCCAGAGAAGTATCATGAATAATTCTGTGTTGGAAGTTGTGTACATCGTTTATGAAAAATAATGCATGCAAGCTTTGTCCCTCTTGTCACAGTTCCTGTGTCATACCTTGCTGTCATAAATACAGATGTACAGGTTTCTTTACAATTTAGAAAGTAACATTGGTTCAAATTAAATGGTGATGAACATACACATTAGGTGATCAATTAAATTAAGGAGCCTGGTAAAGGTGTCAAGTCAAGCCGTTATAGTCTTACCAGACCATCGGGCTGCTCTCGCATTAGAAAGAGAGGACTGGCAGGGATTTAACCTGAAGGCTATCATACCTCAGGCAATGCAAGAGGTTGAGAAGTAGAGTCCTTCATGGTAACCTTGGCTGGTGTGGGGACTCAGCAAAGGTGCAATGAACCAAGCATTCATCAGTAAAATCCAGGAAGTTGAACGTGCCCTGAATCGTTCACTGGTAAATGAAACCCCTGGAACATTTTGGGTTCTTTCTAATGTATTGATCTCAGTGGGGCGGCAATAGGATTTGAAAAATTGGTATCTCTGTCCCTTTGCTGGAGGAGACAGAGGCAAAGGAGAGAAGGCAAATGAGATCTATAATTCTAGTTACTGTCTGACCAGGATGTACTTACAGACATTGGGTGAAGGCTGGAGGATCTCATCCCATTTGTAGGTCAGGGCCCAAATGCACTTTCACAAACACAAGCGTTTGATGGAAATGTTAGAATGATCTCGAACACAAAGTATTCTTTTATAAGTTCTGTGGAAGGGTCACCAGACTCGAAACGTTAACTCTGTTTTCTCCTTCACAGATGCTGCCAGACCTGCTGAGCTTTTCCAACAACTTTGTTTTTATTCTTTTATAAGGTTGAGGATTAAGGGTTCATCTGGTTTCTTGAAATAATAGGGGTTTAGAAGAAGGTGGCATTGTGGTAATGTCATTGGACTATTAATCCAGAGGCCCATGCTCATGCTATGAGGACTTGGGTTCAGACATGGATTCAAATCCCACCAAAGAAGTTTGTAGAATTTAAGTACAGGTAATGAAACTTTGATACAATTAATAAAAACTTAAAACCAGTCTCTAAGCATATCTTCAATTGTTGTAAAAAACACATCTGGTTCAGTTGTGTCCTTGGGGGGCAAATTTATTCTTCTTACTTGGTCTGAACTACCATCTGAAATTACATGGTAGATCACTCATTTCAGGTGCATTTATGGATAGGCAACAGAGGAGAGCTTGCCAGTGACATCTACTTCCCATGAAAGAATAACTAATAGCAGACCATTAGATTTACTTAAAACTATCCATGCACCAGCAGCTCAAAATAAGAATCCTGCCCCAATTTGTGGAAAATGTGAATTGATGACAGTGGTGGAAACAGGGCATTTCAAGCTAAAGTAAAGTGGGCAATCAAACAGGATGCCCTTAATTAATCATATTTAATAATTGGCAAAGAAATGAAGAAACATTCACTTTTAATATAACATCTTCTGAAAGAGAAATGAAAAGAGGGAAAGGAAAAAGAATGGATAGGGAGAGATTGAGAGAGCAAAATTAATTAAAAATATGAAATTCTTAAAATCTTGCTGGAAGTTCAAACTTGAAATAATGAAACTTAGAAAGTTCATCTTTATTACAAGAGAGATGAGCAGCGATTAGACATTAAAATGACATTAAAGGGACACTTACGGTTGTTATAGTACTCTTAATTTTGGTGACAAGTTTGAGCAACTAAGGCAAGCGCTTACAAAAAGAAGCAGACTATTGCTTGGGATGGCATTTTCACAAAGTAAGTGGCAGATAGATAGCTTCTGTTTTCCTAGCACCCCATGAGAGGCTCATTTCCCAGAAGTTTAATGTCACAACCCACACATCCAATTGACTATTCCCTACCCAGAAAGCTGAAGCTCACAAGGTAGCAACACAGTGGTATACAATTAGCAGGAACGGTGCATCTAGGTAAACTCAATGTAGTCTCCACACCCCGTGTGGTCCCATGACACCAGGTCAAACAATGGCAAGTACTCAGCATGACAAAACATCAATGCCCATCAGAAAAAGCACTATCATTGATCCAGCTGGTTAATTTCTGAAAGCCAAATGTGTCGGATCAGGTTGTGGCAGTTCGAGCTGACATTGCAGGAAGGTGGGATCCTACTTTAGCCGAACTCAGCAATTTACTTGTACACTGTCTTTGTGGAGGTGAATTCATATTTACACAGAGAATACTCTGTGTAAATATGTAGCTGTGTGTAATGTGAAGCATTATGACCTTCTCAAATAGGAATGATTCAAATTAGATCTAGCAATTCAAAACTAGGCATTTATAAAGAGCTGGGGCTATCAACAGAGACATAATTGCATTCCACCATATGACCTGATGGAATACACATCTCTCAATTTAACATGGTTTGACAAGCATTAACACATTTAAATGAGGAGCAATATTCCCTCTAAACTGTGTAGATGTGTGGGCATTGCCATAATCCTGAATGTGCATCAGAGGGAATCAAAAGATTGCAAACAAGCAACAGTTCTTTTCTGATGTGAATGTGCCTACCAATCTTAAAGGATCTGCACAGTACAATAAGCTGGTCCGGTGCAGCATATAGAAAGTAGAGGGACCACTGAATTGAACAGAATAAAAACCAAAAGAACCGCGGATGCTGTAAATCAGGAACAAAAACAAAGTTGCTGGAAAAGCTCAGCAGGTCTGGCAGCATCTGTGAAGGAAAAGACAGAGTTAATATTAACTCTGTTTTTTCCTCCACTGAATTGAACAGCATGTTGGAAACAGCCCCAGCCATACCTAAGTATGTCAAACTGGTGAAGTAAGTTATTGTTGCAATTCAATGCAATCCACATGATATCGAGGAAGAGCTCAGTACAATGGAAATGTAAAAGATATGATTGTGACCATATCCTGGGTGTCATGCTGAATTATTTATGTGCTCAAGCGATAGTCATGCTTTCAGCTAAGTTATTCCAATGTACCTACAGCTCTCTCTGCCTGACAAATGGGAAAATGACCTGTCCACAAAAAAGTAGGATAAATCCAATTTTGCTGATTAGCATCCATCAGCCTAATCTCGATTATGAGCAAAGGGTTGCAAAGCACAATCCAATGCTGTCAAAGAGCACTTATTCATCAACAACCTAGACATTGAAAGCCAAGGCACTCTGAATCATGGCAGCGCAAACCTTGGCCCAAATTTAGAAAAAATTGCTGAATTCCAGAGTTCAGGGTGTGTGGCTGTCCATGATAGGCAACTTTTCATCCAGTATGGCAGCAAGGAGCAAAATTGGAAGTGAATGAGAATCTGGGGAAAAAGCCCAACCTTGGTTGGAGTCATACCTAGCATAAAAGAAGTTGTTTGTAATTGTTGGTGACTAATCAACTCTGTCATAGCACATATCTGCAGGAGTTCCTCAGGGTAATATTCTAGGCTCAACCATCTTCAGGTTTTTCATTACTGACCTTCCCTCTATTGTAATATCAGGAGTGGGACGTTTAACTGAGCAATTACATAAATACTGTGACTGAAGGGCAAATTGGAAGATGCATAGTGACTCAATTCACGAAAATATTTCCACCATCTGCAGCAGACAAGTGAAGACCATTAACGTGTGTTCCCTGGATGAGTGCACTTTCAACAACACTTGATCAGTGTCCCATCCGTATCTTAAGCATTCATTCCCCTTGCCGTTAGTGCAGTGTAGTTGTAGTGTGCATCGTTGGTAAGGTGTACTACAATAATACTTAATGGCTTATTTGACATCATCTGGCAAACCTGGTACCATTATCCACTAGAAGAATAGGAACAGCAGTTGCATGGGACCAACACCATCCTTTTGGAAGCTTCCTTTTTCCTCTATCAAAATCATGGATCTCTTTATCTGACAGTTAGGATACTTCACCACTTTAACTGCAGAAGTTCATAAAGCTTGCCAGCACCACCTTGAGAGCAGTTAGTGATGGCCAGTAACTGTTGTACTTGTTAATGATGTTCTTGCCATATGACTGAACAAAAATAAACTAAAAATATTTCATTTCATGGTAAATGCCATTTGTCCACACCTACCATAAAGCAACTTCACACTTCAAAGTACTACTTTGGCTGTAATTTACTTTGGGATGTCCTGAAGTTGTGAAAGATTGTGATTGCACAGAGCTGTTCATTGAGAATTATGTATTGGCATTGGAAAGTGTAATTCATCTTTTCATTGTACATTCATCAGGAAAAACATAAGAATAACCAATTTTAAACTATCACTATGAAAGCCACCCTTTGTTTCTGCAATAGTTTGTTGTTGGTGGTTTAACATTCGACAAGCTCATATTTGTTCTGAAGAATACCTTTTGGCAACATGTCTTTCCTGTTGGCAATATTCAAGTAATTTTTTTTGCTAATATGATGGACAGGATCATTGCAAGGTTATTGCAACGCAGAGCTTTAACTTGTACTTCCTAATTTTTGCAAACTGGTTCTGATAAAGGTAATTTTCATCAGTGGCCATGGACTGTTGGGGTATTTTATTTTAAATTTACAAAACTTTAGTTATTCGAAATTCTTATCATGGTTGAGCTGATTACTTACACTTGAAATATTGTTCCCCTGTTTATTTAAGTTCTTTACAATTGGAAAGCTGAACCTAATGGAATTAATGGCATTTTTGATAAATTCAAATTGTATCTCCATTCTAGATTGGAAAAGACAGGGCACTGAACTTTGACCCCTGTTGTGTCAGTTACTTCTCAAAAGGAGAGTATATTGTGATGGGAGGCTCTGATAAACAGGTCTCTTTGTACACAAAGGATGGAGTTCGTCTCGGTAGCATTGGGGAGCAGCAATCCTGGGTGTGGACCTGCAGAGTGAAGCCAGACTCCAATTATGTTGTAAGATTTTTATCAGTTCATCTTTGCTAAATATAGTCTGTAAGCATCATTTATAAACCTCCAGTCCTGTCAATATTCTGTCATAATAACAGTGCTAAATATTTAGTTTGATTTGTTCAACAACATTCTTGACATCATCTATTTCTCTACATGGTAGTGTATTCTGGGTGAGTCATGGATTGAAGACTATAGCCAAAATCTTTGCTTTAACCACCTTGTTCATTGAAACCATTGTTTTTATTTTTAAGTTCGTCCAGTTGCCTAGGGCTTGGAAACTGGGCTGAGCAACACCAATTTTACATTGTCTCAGTGGCCTTGAAAAACCTCTAATATGGAGGTCAAGAAGACATTACTCATTGTGAGTTGATACTCCATGATTTTCCACTTGCATGGGCCACATCTGGAACAAGTTTTGTCTCTTTGCATTTCCAAGTCAGAAGCCTAACACCTAATTTGAGGTCTTAGCTGCGAGAATGGCTTTCCCACAAGCAGGTGGTGTCGGCTATGTACAAGAAAATGAGGCTATATGGAGCCTAATATTTGGTCTTTGAAAGAATTGTGGAAGGTGGGAATGAATGAGGCAGGTTTTACAACCATGTTTATTTTGAACATGATAACGGTGTTGCTGTTCCTTGACCCCACATTAAAAGAATGTGGGCTATTGCTGATCATCATTGCTTACCTCCATCTTCAGCCACTGTCACCTTCTCACCTGATGACAGCAGCAGTCCCCCCTCACTCCGTGTCCCCCAGCCTAATTGCTGCATTTTCACATTTACCCAATGTTATAGCTGAAATAACACCACAGAGGTGTATCCTGTCACCAAATTACCATTTATTTGCACTTGCATAGTACTTGACATTAGTCCAGCTTTCTCAGAGCCAGCTGTCAGAATGCACACCACCTCTGGCACTCCTGTCTTTATCTGTCAGCTAGGGTCCCTGATTGGACCAGGTTAATAACTTCAGTCAAGGAACTTCTGTTCTATGAGATCAACCTGCCTGACCTTGTTACAATCACTCCATCTCTTTTTTTTTCCCCCCCACCTCCAAGTCTGGGGATGTAGGCCTGTTCGTTTTATTGTAGCCTCTCCTGGGGCATTTTCACATTGAGTCTGGTTCCTCTGACTCAGCCTTGGATACGGTTGATGTGTACCAGACCGTAGCCTGTCTTTTGTGCCTGGACTGTCTCGGAAGAAATTCATTCTCTTCTTCAGGTGGTAAAAGGCGTCGAGGTTGCGACATACTATGCCCATCTCCGATGTAAGGGGAGAACCAGTGGGTTCTAATACCCTTTCTGGCTGTTCTGAGTTTCTGGGTATGTTTTGGTCCTGTCCAGTTTCCAAGTTTGCAGCTTTCATGTGCTTGTTCAGGTCCACCTCACTTACTCGAACTTTGTATGTCACAGGACCAGACCTCGTGTTGACCATGCTTCCTACCCACACAGGGCTAATTCCGTGGTTTCAGCACCAAATTCTGTCCCCTGAAATAAACTGTCTCTCTTGCTTAGAGGACTCTTGTGTCGAGCATTGGCATTCCTGATGCTGTTTCACCATCCCCATCCCACGTCCAGGAAGATCAGATTTAACCTGATGCAGAGTTTTCGCCCCATTAGTAACTCTGCTGGAGTTATGCCTGTAGTTGCATTCCCATGAATGTGGGGCAGTTGCTGGCATTAATTTTTGTACTTGTCGGCACTCTGGGCATTGCCCCACCAATGCGGCTGTGTCTGCATCCAATCCTGGCCACCAGGTGTACATCTTGCCAACATCTTCATTTTGGAAACCCCGGTGGAGTTCAGCCAGTGTCTGGTGGCAATTTTTGCTTAGGACAATCACTCTTGCTCCCTGTAATATGCCATCCTCTACTGTGATCTGGCCTTTCTGAGTCCAAGAAGGTTTCATTTCTGGGTATGATGGCCCTTTTGGTTTCCCCATCACCACCTGCTGTTTCAGTTTTGCTAGGACTGATTCTTTCTGCCTTCAAAGTCTGATATTGTCAGCTATGACTGGAAGTGTGTCCAGAAAAATTAAAACCATTATGGACTCTTCCAGTGGCAGCACCACTGATGGTGTATCTGCCAGTGGGAGGTGGCTCAAAGCATCTGCATTTGCCACTTGTCTTCTGGGATGGTATTCCAACTTGTGGTTATATGCACTTTGAATTCAGCAGTGGGCTCTAATATTATCTGAAACTATGGACAGCACTGTTTTGTCGTCTTAAGTAGACCTAGCAAGGGTTTGTGGTCTGTTAATATTACAAATTTATGTCCGCAAAGGTGCTGGTGGAACTTCCTGACTTCAAATATGGCCGCCAAGACTTCCTCCTATATCCAGGCATATTTGTGCTGTTCTGTTCTATGTTCTATTAGTAAAATGAAGGGTATGCAGTTTAATTTGATCTTAGAGTTGGATAATAGGTCGGCACAACATCGTGGGCCAAAGGGCCTGTACTGTTCTATATTCTATGTTTACACTTCACATTAGCCAAAGTCCTGTTGGTGACTTTCTTCGTTGGGCCACTTATGAGCTAATACTACCCTGATGCTATATGGGGAGGCATCGCATGTCAATACCGGATCTTGTTTGGGATCATAGTGCGCCAACACCTTGGAGGATAGCAGCTGTTTCTTCACTTCTTCAGAGTCACTTTTCAGAATGAACAGAACCTTTGCCACTCCTGTTTATATCTGTCAGTCAGGGCTCCCTGATTGGACCAGGTTAATAGCCCCAGTCAGGGAACTCATATTTCATGAGGTCCACCTGGCTGACCTCATTACAATCACTACAGTAATGAACTGATCTTTGAACATATTTTGCTGGATAATCTTCTGACTGTCCATAGCTCAGTAGAAATGGGTCTGAAGCCCAAAATCAAGAGCGCCATGAGCCTCAGCCCTACTGGTCTGCACCTGTCAAATATGACCATGCTTGAATTTCTGACTCATTGTATTTGATTGTGGAAAATAGACTTGACACTAATCCAAATGTAATAATTATCTAAGTTTCAATTTGTGCACTTATTTATGTTGAATACATATTTAGACAGAACTGTGATAACAGGCAGAGTTGAATGACTCTTCAGTTTTTTTGTTCACCTTGTGCAGTGAATGCACTCACATGTTGAACCACTTGGTGGCACCTTTCATCTGTTTTCAGTATTGTTCCAATGAGTGTAAAGCCACAGTAATGATTAAAAATTAACTGCTGACATAATTCTAGGTGTATCAAAATTAAATTTCAATTGTTTGTATTTCAAAGAAACAGGAACAGGTCATTCAGTCTCTCAGATCTATTCTGCCATTGGATTGTGGTTCAACTATTACTAAAGCGGGTTACATATCATCTTGTTTCTTTGCATTAATACTCTGTGAATAATGAGCAAGTGCAAATGGTTCTATATTCTTCTTCCAAGGTTGTAGGTTGTCAAGATGGTACAATTGCCTTTTACCAAATAATTTTTAGCACGGTGCATGGACTATACAAGGACCGCTATGCCTATAGGGACAGCATGACAGATGTCATTGTACAGCATCTTATCACAGAACAGAAAGGTGAGTTCTTAAACAAAGGTGTCAGTAATTATAACTGGGATACTGCAGTTTCCCATGCTGTTACGGTTGGTGATATATTTAGAAGTTAATGTAATCAGTTCAAGTACATGCTATTTGATAATGCACTGTCACTGCACTTAACATGTACTTTTTCCTGTTTGCTAGTGCGGATCAGATGCCGGGAACTTGTGAAGAAGATTGCTATCTATAAGAACCGACTAGCTATCCAGCTGCCGGAAAAAATCCTGATCTATGAGCTATTTTCCGAAGATAATACTGACATGCATTACCGAGTAAAGGAAAAGATTACCAAAAAATTTGAATGCAACCTTTTAGTTGTATGCTCACAGCATCTTATCTTGTGCCTGGTATGCTGACTAATGAAAATTTCAGACTGTAGTTTTATTATAGTATAATGTATGTTATCTCGTTTTTTTCCTTTATGGGAGACATTCAACTTGGCTAGGTTTCTAAAGAATGTCTTTCTGTAAAAACTTTAAATAATAAAGAACTTTCAGGCATTGTTTCAAACTCTCTGACACTGTCAAGTAGAAATCTTGAACTTTGGTTAAAGTTAAGTACTGTGGATGGTGGAACTTTGAAGTAAGAACAGAAAATGCTGAAATTACTCCCCTTGGCGTGAGAAACAGTTTACCATTTCAGGTTGTGGACCTTTCAGCAGGCAAGGCAAAGATGGGAGATTTAGGTTCTCTCAGGTGCAGAGGCATGAAAGTCGGGAGGGCAGGGAAGAACAAAAGGGAAGCTCTGTTAAAGGCCAGTAGGCAGGAATGATTATATGTCAAAAGGGATGATCATGCAAGGCAATAAGAAGTGGTAATGAAATAATTGAAACAACATATAGATCTAGAGGTAGTATGAATGACAACGGCAGAATCATCGACTGTAACTTTCAGGGAGGTGGTAGCATAGTGATAATGTCACTAGATTAGTAATTCAGAGCCCTGGGCTAATCTTCTGAGGACATAGCTTCGAACCCCTCCATGCAGTGAAACTTTGGAATAAAAAAACTAGTCTAATTGTGACTATGTGCTGGGTGGTACAATGGCTCTGTGGTCAGCACTGCTGCTTCATAGTGTTGGGTTTACTTCCAGCTGGGTTTCCTCTGGGTGCTCCAGTTTTCTCCCACAGTCCAAGTATGCCCATAGTGTTCAGGGATGTGCAGGCTAGGTGGATTCAGCATGGGAAATGCAGGGTTATACGGCAGGGGGATGGGTCTGGGTGGGATGCTTATCAGACTAGGTGTGGACTCGATAGGTAGAATGGCCAGCTTTCACACTAGGGAATCTATGAGAGGGGCATTTGAACAGTCCTTGGATAAGCATATGGATGATGGTGGGATAGTGTAGGGGGGATGGGCTTAGATTAGTTCACAGGTTGGTGCAACATCGAGGGCTGAAGGGCCTGTTCTGCGCTGTATTGTTAAAAGGGCCCTAAAGGGCAATGTTTTCACGCAGCAGGTGGTGCCTGTAGGAACATCCTGCCAGAGGAGGAGAAGGGCACAATTACAACATTTAAAAGGCATCTGGATGAGTACATGAATAAGAAGGGTTCAGAGTGATCTGGGCCAGACGCTGGCAAATGGGACTAGATCAGTTTAGGATACTGGTCAGCATGGATGGGTTGGACTGAAGTATCTGTTTCTGTGCTGTTTCACTGTAAGACTCTTAAGTGGTTCAAGTCCCATCTGCTTTGGAGGTGTCTCATAACACGTGTGAACAGATTGATTAGGAATAAGTATAAATGTAAGTGACCACTGCTAATGCCTCAGCCACTGCTGCTGGTCGACTGGCAGCTGCTTTTGCTAAAACAGAGACTACACAGTAACTCGCTTACTTTGGAATATGCTGTATAAGGAAGGCCATTATATGCAAGCTTGCTGATTGATTGGAAAGGAAAGTGGTTTTATTATAATAGACTTAATTCACTCCAGGGACAGGCAGGCAGACTCCTTCCATTCTACTTGAGTCACATACTGGGTGCACCTACGCTTTCTGAGTACCCTCGCCCTCCAAATTTGCCCTCAGCCTGCCAGCCAAAACAACCAAAATCAAGACATCACTGTGTGAGGAACTGCAGGTGGAAAACTTCTGTCATACCACTCTGTGGCACATTGTGTTTACACCACCCAGATACAGTACACATGCTGTGCAATCTGCTTCTTAATAACCTCATACACTTGTCCTTTAGTTTTAAAATACCAAGCTCTTTTTCTTCAGATGTTTATGATGTAATCTGTTTTCTTATTGCTAAAATAATATAATAATAACAAAAATATCTGCATTGAAACTCCTTAGCCACATCCAGATACACAAGTAGAAATTGCAAAATTAAAAATTTTTTATGTTGTGCTTACGTTTGGATTGCTCTGGAAATGATATATTTTCTGTTTGTAAGTCTGTTTGCTTTCTGTTTTCTGCTAGCTTTCTGCTAGCAATGACATTAATACTTGTGACCCTGGCACATATCATCAAGTGAGTCTGAAAAAATGAATGCTAACAAGATATCACCTTGGGCAAGCATCAGAAATCAGCTTTGTCCTTACCAAACGCCAACACAGATCAGTTTCCAGGCAGGGTCTCTGAAAGCAATCAATAAGGAACACCCAACCTGACTTCCATCACCCCTATCCTAACCGATTGCTCGGATTAGAAGTGTGGTGGTTAATTACAGGGGCTGAAGTGTTGCCACAGCTAAAAGCAGCTAACCCAGCAAGGGGTCAGGATGAAGCCTATTTAGTGCCTGTCTACACAGACTGCATTTACTGGTCTTTGTCTTTACAGGACAAGCACTCAAAAATTAAATTTAGAACGCTGAAAATTTAGAAATTATAATTGACAGAACATATGGGAACATGAAGTAATTTCATATTCACTGTATTCCCAAATGACAAGATCAAATCTGAAAGTTGTTACAAATTGTTTCTCTAGTTGAAATGTCAGTCAATAGCTCTAGTCTAGGTATGAAAATATGTTCGCACTGTGCCCTTGAAGGCTAATAGCTAAACTGGGTCAATTACTAGACACCGAATTACATTACCATGTCTGAAAACCTCTCAGATCTGTTTCACAGCTGGGAAGCGTAAAGTGACACATTGGATTCCACATTTGGAGTGATTTTTAAAAGGCAGCCAAAATTGAGCTGAAGAGATTTGGTGAAATAAGAGACCCATTGTCCGTGCTCTCGTATGAAGTGTCTCTTAATGGCAAGGTGGAAGGGGCAACATTAGACCCATGGAGTCATGCCCTAGTAAAGGTCAGGACAGAGAAAATGGAAAAGGTTTTATGTATCCCCACATTTTGAAAATGGAATTAGCAATTGAAATAAACTTTGTGACTTTGAATATGAGGAGAGAGTTCATTTTAAATTTGCTTATTACAGTTAAAAAGAGATACTTTATATTTCTCTCCCCATTTTTAAGGTGGAGCTACTTTAGATCTTTCACTTACTGCACCACATTCCTGAGCTGAGAGGAAAGGTTAAATCTTCTAGTTGGCTCTCTCTCTGACATAAGCTTACTGTGTGGGCAGCATTTTTAGAGTAGAATTGATCCCAAAGTCCAAATTTACAAAGAATTTTGTGAGCAGTCTAGAAACTGAAAATAAATCCTTTTGTAGAGTTTTGGGTATCAACTAAACTATTTGGTATTTGAAGTTGGAGCTGTCGTGTCTAGGTTCCACTAGGACCAGGAAAGAAGGTTGCCCAAGTTAAGACTTCTTTTTAGTGATAACAAGCATGGGGCTGGATGAACACAGCAGGTCAAGCAGCATCATAGGAGCAGGAAAACTTGACGTTTCGGGCCTCAACCCAT
>JAHRHZ010000147.1:325334-351771 GCA_024137785.1 Ginglymostoma cirratum | reverse complement strand
GGCCCGAAACGTCAAGTTTTCCTGCCCCTATGATGCTGCTTGACCTGCTGTGTTCATCCAGCCCCATGCTTGTTATCTCGGATTCTCCAGCATCTGCAGTACCTTTTATCTCTACTTCTTTTTAGTGTTGTGTTCTGCTTTGACTGTGTTTGATCCAGACTTTGAGGCTTGCGCAGTTAAAGTCTATTGGATCCTTTTCAATTAATGACACTTCTGGTCAGCCACTTGCAACTTTATTAATGCCTTCTTTATGTCCCGTTTAGGAAAAGAGATTGCAGTGCTTGTCATTTAGTGGTGTGAAGGAGAGAGAATGGCTCATGGAGTCACTTATTCGCTATATTAAAGTCATCGGAGGACCATCAGGAAGAGAAGGCCTATTAGTTGGTCTGAAGAATGGTCAGGTACTGTTACTGTTTAATAAGATTATGTGGGACCTGTTTTATTTTAAACCCCTCAGCTTTATATTACATGGTGAGTTGGATGGAACAGTAATTCTGAGATTGTTGCTTTGAGTCTTGGCTGAATAATATCAACTCCTGTGGAGACTAAAATCCAATCATTTGCATTTGTTTTCAGTAATATTTTTGTGATGGGAAATATTGAGAAAGAAATGTATAACACATTTAATGTTCGAGCAAGACAATTTAATGCTGAATCACTGGCAAAGTTCAATTTGCATGAAACTGGAAAGGACATAATCGCTGTTTTCACTTTCACTTTTTTCCAATTTGATGGATCACTGATGACAGATAACTGTTAATTAGAGGTTGCTGGAAAACCTCAGGAGGTCTGGCAATACCTGTGAAGAAAAAAATCAGTAAGTATTTTGGGTCTAGTGACCCTTCAGAACTGATGGTGGTTGAGGAAGTGTTGCTTTATATGCAGAAAATAGGGAAAGGGCTGGGTTAGGGAGTAAACGATAGGTTAGAACCCGAAGAGAGAGAGAAGAGCAGTTGAATAGACAGAAGAGTTGATAACAATCTGGCTGGGAGGGTGAATAGTTGTTAATGGAGACTGTTAGTGAGTAATAATAGGTAGTTTGTAATGGCAGGCTATGTGATGATTAATTTTCAGCATATAAACCAATGTTTTCCCAGCTACCATCAGTTCTGAGGAAGGGTCACTGGACCCGAAACGTTAACTCTGATTTTTTTTTTTTCTTCGCAGATGCTGCCAGACCTGCTGAGCTTTTCCAGCAACTTCTGTTTTTCCTAATTTACAGCAGCTGCAGTTCTTTAGGTTTTTATTTAACTGTTAATTAGAGGCCAGTATACCATATTGATTCTTGAAGCCCCTGTTACGGTTAGCAAGATTCCAAGAGTGATCTTGGACATGGGATAAGACACTAGAGAAGGGAGGAAATTGAAGCAAATGATTGTACTTGAGTTTAGAATTATGCGTGTTCTTGAACTTAGCTTTATCGCTAGAGAATTCTTAACCGAGAGGAGAAAACTAATAAGTTCCTCTAGCCCCTCACCCATTCCAGGTTCTTCCTTATTCTCTGAATCATCTGTCCTCTCATCAGACTTTCACCTTGTTTCCACTTATTCGCATTGGCTTTCCCTCCATCTTCTAGCCTTTCCTCTCTTTTCTAGTTCTGCTTTCTAGCATCTCAATATTTTGTAACACCCTTTACGACCTCTAATCACTTTTGTGCCATCTGGCCCCTTTGACACCTTCCTGCATCCTGTTTCTAGGTTAGGCAGTCAGTCTGTATCCCTGCAGTTGGATGGCTTAGTGCCATATTTGTTACAAAAGTGTAATTAGCACAAAGATTATGAATGAGTAGGTGGAAAACTGACAACGCCAAATAGAAATTTGAGACTACAGTTTTTTTTAAAAAATGTGCTTTGCACAAATCAATGTAAGATGCCAATCCTGAGGAATACAATATTTTCACCACTTTGGTTGGTGAATCAAGTATTAAACTCATCTGTCAGACATAGCATAGTTTAGAGACTGACTAATGTTATATGTGCTCAAGCCGCGCTATATTGTGAAGTAAATGATTCTGAAATGAGCAACGGCTGTTAAGTTCAGCTGGTCAGTCTAGAATCATATACAATTTTTTTATTGCGGGCTTTCTTTTTCATCAAAATGTATTGATTGCTGCCAGAAACCTGAGGGGCCAAGATTATGATCTTGTCACAATGGTGAGCACTGCTTTTTTTTTTAGCTCTGTAGAATTATTAACCACTGTACAACATGATAAGCCATCACGCATTTTGCAAGCTATTCAGAAAATGCTGGTGTTAGAAATCAGATTATCTCATAAAATCCCTACAGTGCAGAAGGAGATCATTCAAGCCTATTGAGTCCACACTGACCCTCCAAAGAATATCACACTCAAACCCTACCGTATCTCCACATTTACTAACACTAATCAACCTAGCCTGCACGTCCCTGGACACTACAGGGCAAATTAGCGTGGCCAATCCACCTCACCTCCACATCTTTGGACTATGGGAGGAAACTGGAGCACCTGGATGAAACCCACACAGACACAGGGAGAACATGCAAACTCCACACAAACAGTACCCAAAGATGGAATCGAACCTGGGACTCTGGCACAATGAGGCAGTAGTGCTAACCACTAAGCCACTGTGCTGCCCCTCCTAGTTTTGGTTACCCTGAAATATCTTGAATAATACACATTTGGAAAAATTATTTAACCAAAATAGAATGAAAAGAAAGGCAACCTTTAGATTGATTGGCAAGTTTAAGGGCTCCTCCAACGATGAATGTTGAGAACCCACAGGATTTTCAGCTAACATGGCTTGATTTTTAACATTGCACATCCTACGAGTGGCTGCCAATCGCTTTGTCACTTGTGTATATGTTGCTAGCATTTTAAGCCTGCAGGTATGGGGACATGGAAGGTATCTGTAGCAGGTTAGCATGTGTCTTATTTTGAATTGAAATGTGGGTTCCTGTGGCTACAGAAACAAAGTACTGCAGCTGCTGAAAATCCAAAACAAAAACAGAAGAATCTGTTAATACTGAGCAGGACAACCAAAATCAGTAGAGAAAGAAATAAAGGGTGGAATTTTATAGGTTCCTGAATGATGTGGGTTATGGCAAGAAATGTGACACAATCTCACAAGAAGTCCTGTGAAATTGGGAGCAACTTGTTGCATTTTTTAACTCCATTCTGAATGTCAAGGCGAGATTTTCACTCCACAGTGGTATGTTGCCTATTAATGGGGATTATTACTTGTTAATGACCTTATTGACTGCACATCTCACCTAATTAATGTGCAGATTTCTGTCTTATCACCCATGGTAAGCAAATAAGATGCCAGGAATTCTCAACATGGAAAGTCAGAATGGCTTTCTGGCAACTTCAGCTGACTGCTGGCTGTGAAGAATCTCCATGTTATTCAGCACACAATATGTCCATAGACATCACCATCCAATATTTGCCAATTCTTCAGGATCCTCAGGCACCTCTCTGATCCACTTGCAGATGCTTAGGAAGTTGAGACGTGTGTTGTAGGATACCCTGGCAACTATGATTGAGAGGCTGCTACAGGGCACTTTGCACCCAGGGTTAGGTACCCAATTCATACACTGGACCAGGCTATATCTCAAGGCTAATAGTTACAACATTTAAAAGTCATTTAGATAAGTACATGAATAAGAAATGTTTGGAGGGATATGGGCCAAACGCAGGCAAGTGGGACTAGTTTAGTTTGGACTTACATTTGGCACGAACTGGTTAGACCAAAGGGTCTGTTTCCATGCTGTATGACTTTATGACTCTATGTTCCCTCACTTAGTATCCACTTGGATACTCTCACTAACCCTGCTTTTCCTTGCCTGCCTTGCCATGCCAATCAGTACAGTCACACAACTAAGCAGCTTGCCTTGCTGGTCAGGAATCTCATTCAAGGGGGCACATATTTTGCTGTACAGCACTGTGACATGTCAATGTCACACCTGCCCCATTTGCTAGCAGCTTAGGTGACAGACACACTTCAGAAATGTTCCAAGTGTTCATTCACAGTCAGGAGCACTCTGGCTTCAGGGACCATAGCTGGTACAGTCACCTCTTTGCCAAGGTTTGAAGTGGGAAGATGGGCTCGTATAGATGGGCAGTTAGGGACATGGGGAGGTGCAAAGCCTGTGGGTTTCGTTGGAATGGCTACTAGTAAGGGGATCTTAATGTTCAGGGCCTCAGCAATGTGTAGAGGTGGAGACTCAAAACTGTTGCTGAAAGAATGTTCACTGTCATCTTCCATTGTGCTGGAAATTGAAACTATGCACTGGGAAGAAAATGGGTTGTAACCACACCCAGAGTGGATAAGTTAAGTGTCTTGACCTGCGAGGGCAAAGTCTGTAAGTCCCTTTAGAGTGCAAGAACATTACACGTAGACCCATGGACTTCAGGCTCCCTAATTCATGGTGATCCTAATGAGATAGAGATGGTTGACCAAAGGGCAGTACGCATAGCCTTATATCAGCCTTGCTCATCTTGATTCTACTTGCTTAATGGGCTCTCGTTATAGTCATCGTTCCATAATGCATCGTGTATGGACATAAAGTCAGGCATCATGCTGCAGGATTACATTCGGGGCAACAGAGAGAGACAACGTTGCAACTCCATTAACAATTATGCAACCACGATACTTTATATTCACTACATTGTCACCAAAATGCCCTCAAAAGTTTATTTTTTACCTTCCCTCCCACTGTGTTGTCAATGTTGACCCAGTTACAACAGCTGGGGTAGAGGGAAGCTCCTCAGTATTGGACCCCATTGGCCTTGGAGATTTGGTCCACGATTTGAACTTCCAAGATTCAGAGAGTGGGGACAGGCAGGGTGGGGATGATTTGGCCAGCCACCTTTAGTGATGAGACTTACGAAGAGCCTGTGTATGGTTCCTCCTGCCTATGACCTTTTGAAGAATGGGCACCTAGAGTGAGTGCCAGGTTCCCCGTTTCCCTGTCGCATGCCTTTTGGTCCTAAGGATCAGTGACTGGTGTGATAGAATGCAGGCATTGCATATACCCAGCGGATCCTGAGGGTGCTGTACCTGACTCTCCATGGCAGCTACCATCCTGACTGTTGAGGCAGCTGGGTTCCCATTGCGAGGCTGCCCTCCTGCAACCTTTGGCAATGAGGGCTATTGTTTCCCACATACCTGTCTGCTCCTCTTGTTCGTTCCTGTACATGTGGATGAGGTCCCCCATTGTCAACACCACAGAGTCCTCTCCTGCCTAGGGCTGAGCAGATACCTGGTCCCTAGCATCCTCCAAGTGTCAGCAGGCTGGCCTTTTGCTGGTAAGTCTTCTGAGGCCATTGAACTCTCTTCCTCAGAACTCAAGGAGCTGCCTTCTGATGGACTAGCCTATTTCTCCATGGGTGCTGTAGATAGCTTGCTGGTGCATGCAAGGCATGAGAAACAAGGCATCATAGCCAGTGGTTGAGTGTGACGTTCAATGAATGATGCTGACAATAGGGTTTTTGTGAGAGTTGCAGTGGAATCGTGAATAATATGTACTTGGCCGGCAGGACATGGATGTCTCAGCGTCCCCACAAGAAAGGTCCCCAGTCTCCTGCGAGGAACAGGATTCTCTCCTTACAGTGGATGAGGAGCCTGATGTTAGAAGCCCCTACACCCAGTCTGGCCCTTTGCGCTCTGGTATGTGCTGTTTCTCCTGTAATGAAAGGGAGTGATTGAGTGAGATGAAAGTGGGGAGCACAACTGTTAATATGTTTCTTGCTCTATCAGAGGGGGGAAAGGTCATTAGTCTTCTTGCGGCACTGCAGAGACCACATTGATCTGAGAGGCAACCTCAGACAAGGCTGCAAGGGTCTGGTGGTGTGGCCTCATTTGCCAGTCCTCTGGGAAAAGAACACCCCTTCTCTGGACCACCCTGTACATTAAGACCTCTGGGTCCCTGTTGGAGAATCGTGGTGCCATTATCCCCTGCTCAGCCACCTTAAGAAAGACTATTCTTTGAGCAGGACGACTTCAGAATGCTTACAGTTGTCTAGGTGTAGAGCGATCTTTCAAAGATGGCACAGGCACCCAGAATAGGAGGAAGTTGGTGAGTGGTGAGTTCTTCCAGGATAGGCAGATGGTAAAATGGGTCTAGAATTGGGTGAGAGGGATGCTCACTGGGGTGAGATAGGTAGTTAATGAGATAAGTTTGGCCTTGCAGAGAGAGAGCCTCTGAAACTCAATGAAATGGACACTGAGACAAAAAGAGTAAGATTTAACGTGGAATTAAGTTTGTAGGTCTGATTAAAGGTTATCAACCTGAAACAGTAAGTCAGTATTTCTCTCCACAGATGTTGTTTGACTTACTGAGTATTTCCAGCTTCTTCTGTTTTGTGACAACATCGTTACTATCTGCTTAACATTGACTGCATTTGATAGTATGTGCCCAGGCCCCCACTACAGCAATATCTTCTAGTTACTGGTCATCTACTGAGTTGTTACCTGTATTTCTGGAGGCAGACACTGATAGGCAGCATCTATCCATTGTTTAAAGAGGAATGGAGGCAATGAACAGCTTGAAGTGTGTGAACAGCATGGGTGGAAAAAGAATCATCAAGCTGTGTTGCAGCAGATGGAGGGACTGTGATTGTTCATTATCATTAAATATTCAATTTCATCACATATGACTGAGAATAGATCGCATAATTAGTTTAAAGAAATGTTTCAGTACAGAAAATGTAAACTGATAAAATAGAACACCGATTAGAAAAGGTTGGCAGTGTAATTGCAATGCATCGTAGGAAAATCATCAAATGGTTGCTCCACTAAAACAGACCATTTGGCCTGTTGAGTCTGTACCGATCCTCTTTGATCCCAATCCCAATCCCTAACCCTTTCTCCAGTAGCTTGCGCTTCAAAAATGCTCCCTTCCAGTATTTAACAATGGAATCTGCTGAAAAAGAAATGTTCATGTCACCACTGGCACTTTCGCCGGTCACCTTAAATTTGTGTTCTCTAGTCCTTGACCTTTCTGCCAATGAGAGCAGATTCTCCCTATTTAATCTGATTTGTGTTTCCCAAGCTGTTTTCAAATCAAGCTACTTTAATATTGAAAATTAAAGTGAGTCCAGACACCAACAAAAACAAGGCTGAAATAAAGCCGCATAATAACCTTTGGTATATAATTGTTAAAGTTAATGTATTATGAACGTACATCTCAATGGACCCCAGAGTTTAAAAACCAGGTGGGAAAACACACCGACGCTTCATCGGAGGCTGCACTGAGGATGTTACCAAGCATGGTAACAAAACGTCTGCGAAACAAGAAACCAGCTCGGCAAGCCAAACAACCTCAACACCCACAACCTGAGCTACAAATCTACTCCAAAACCTTAGATATAATACATCACATAAATGTAGAAATCTGTAATCTTCCACAAATCCAACCAACACTATGGATATGCTACATAGATGACATGTTTGTCCTCGTTAAATGGACCAAATTAGAGGAGACACACAAACTTATAAACAACACCCTCGCCAGAATAAAATTCACCAGAGAGGAGGAGAAGAACGAACCGCTCCCATTCCTGGGCTTTATGGCAGAGTGCAACACAAATTAGGGGCGGCATGGTGGCTCAGTGGTTAGCACTGCTGCCTCACAGCGCCAGGGACCCAGGTTCGATTCCAGCCTTGGGTGACTGTCTGTGTGGAGTTTGCACATTCTCCCTGTGTCTTCATGGGTTTTTTCCGGGTGCTCCGGTTTCCTTCCACAATCCAAAAATGTGCAGGTTAGGTGGATTGGCCATGCTAAATTGCCCGTAGTGTTCAGGGATGTGTAGATTAGGTGGGTTACAAGGGGATGGGTGTGGTTGGAATACTCCAAGGTTCGGTGTGGACTTGTTGGGCCGAAGGGCCTGTTTCCACACTGTAGGAATTCTAATTCTAATTCTAACTACACCGATAAAACCACACACACAGACCAGGTACTGAACTTCAACAGTAACCATCCCAGCACACACAAACAAAGTTGCATGCGAACACTATTTAAAAGGGCAACAACACACTGCAGCAACACGGAACTACGCCAAGAGGAAGAAGAATACCTCTTCCAGGTTTTCAAGGATAATGGATATTCAAAGAATTGGGTCAGAAGGTGCCTACACGAACAGCATCAGAAAGACTACACGCCCCAACACACTCATCATACTACCCTATTTCAGAAACACGTCGGAACTTGCCACAAGACTCCTATGACTGCTGGGCATCAGAGTGGCGCACAAGCCCACGTCAACCCGACGACAACTGCTCACCCAAACTAAGGACCCTCTCCCCGCCAAGGACAGGACCAGTGTCATCTACAAGATCCCCTGCAGAGACTGCGAGAAACACTACGTCGGACAAACAGGAAGGAAACTAACAACAAGAGTACATGAACACCAACTGGCTACAAAAAGACACTACCAATACTCACTCATCTCAATCCACATGGACAAGGAGAACCACCACATCAACTGGGACAACACCAAGATCCTGGGACAAGCTAGGCAGAGACAGGCACGAGAATTCCTAGAAGCATGGCACTCCGTGAAGCATGCTATTAATAAACACATTGAACTCCACCCATATACATTCCACTACAAAGGAAAACCGGAAGTGAGGCAATCCAGCTCAACGGACCCCAGAGTTTCCAGGCAGGAAAATACGCTTCATCGGAGGCTGCACTGAGGATGTTACCAAGCATGGTAACGAAATGTCTGCGAAACAAGAAACCAGCTTGGCGAGCCAGCTAACCTCAACAACCTCAACCCCCACAACCTGAGCTACAAGTCTACTCCAAAACCTTAGATATAATACATCACATAAATGTAAAAATCAGTAATCCAGTTGCCATTACAGAGTCCATGTCTGTCTCTTTGAGAAGCTACTTCAGGCGCATCCAACATAGTAATGAAATGTATAATTACTTCACAGTACAAATGATCAAAGCTGCCACAGTTTCTCAAAGTGTCCAAAGCCGGCAGTTTGTCTTGTGTTTGGTCACTTGCCTCTGCCAGAATAATACAAAGGGAAGGACAGTTTAATTCCCGTGACCCCAGTTGAAGTCATGATCCATAGATTGGGACCTACTTGTCTAGTTCCTTCTTGATTTTGAACACCCCTGTCAAATCTCCTCTTGCTCTTCTCCAAAGATGATAATTCCAACTTCCACAATTTTTCCTTATATCTGAAATTCCTCATCCCTACAGTTATTCTCATAAACCTTTTCTCATAAAGCCTTCTCTAAAGTGCTCACGTTCTTTGTAATTCTGGTGCTTAGATTTGAATGCTGTACTTTTAATCTAAGCAGGGCTTTATACAGATTTGTTATACCTTTCTCAATTTTACCCCATGCCTCTCTTTATAAAGCACAGGAAACCTTATGCCTTTTAAACACTTTCTCAACCCACCCTTTCACCTTCATATATTTGTGCACACATACATTCAGGCCCCTGCTCCTGCGCCCTCTTTAAAATTGTACCCTTTATTTATATTGCAGCCTACTCCTTCCTACTAAAGTACATTACAGCAACAACAGCTCATTTATATAGTACCTTTAATGTTGTAATGCTCAAAGAAGGTTCACAGTAATATTATAAATAAAGCATGTCACTGAGCCACATTTGGCAATATTAGTTCAGATGATGAAAACATTTTTCAAACAGATAGGTTTTAAGTAGTGTACCTAAACGAGAAAAGAGAGGCAGAGAGTTACAGGGAGAGACCTTGAGTCTCTTGCTTTCCACTGCTCTGCTTTAAATTTAAGCTGTCATGTGCCTGCCTATTCTGCCATTTGTCAATCTCTTCCAAAAACCCATCACTCTTCCCCCTTGCAGTTCAAAATACTTCAGTTTTGCCTCATCTAGAGTCTTAGAGTCATAGAGTAATACAGCTTGGAAACAGGCCTGTTGGCCCAAACTGCTCCATGCTGAGCATGGTACCTAACTCAGCTAGTTCCAATTGCCTGCATTTGGTCCATATCACTCTCAACCCTTCCCATCCATGCATCTATCCAAGTGTTCTTTAAGTTTTGCTACTGTACCTGCCTCAACCACTTTCTCTGGTAGCCTATTCCATATACACACCACTCTCTGTGTGAAGAAGTTGCCCCTCAGGTCCTTCTTAAATCTATCCCCTCTCACCCTAAACATATACCCTCTAGTTTTCAATAACCCATCCCTGGGAAAAAGACTATATGCATTCATCCTATCTATACTCCTCATGATTTTATACATCTCAATAAGGTCACCCTTCATTCTCCTATGTTCCAAGGAATAAAGTCCTATCCGGGCCAACTTCTCCCTGTAACTCAGGCCTACTAGTCCTGGAAACATCTTCGTAAATCTTCTTTGCGCACTTTCCAGTTTAACTGTGTCTTTCCTATAATAGGGTGACCAAAACTATACACAGTACTCCAAGTGCAGCCTCACCAACGACATATACAACTGTAACATAATGTCCCAACTACTATACTCAATGCCTCGACCAATGAAGGCCAGCATGTTAAATGCCTTCTTCACCACCCTGTCTACCTGTGACACCACTTTCAACGAGCTATTTACTTGCACTCCTAGGTCCCTTGTTCCACGACACTCCTGAGGACCTGCCCTTTTACTATATAAGTCCTACCTTGGTTTGACTTTCCAAAGTGCAACATCTCACACTTACCTGTATGGAATTGCATTTGCCAATCCTCAGCCGACTTCCCCATCTGATCAAGATCCCTCTGTAATTTTTGACAACCACCTTCGCTATCAACGATGCCTTCTAATTTTGTATCATCCACAAACTTACTAATCATGCCTTGTATATTCACATCCAGATCGTTTGTGTAAATAACAAATAACAAAGGTCCCCGCACTGACCCCTGTGGCACATCACTAGTCACAGGGTCGAGTCCAAAAAACAACCTTCGGCGATCACCCTCTGCTTCTTACCACCAAGCCAATTTTGAATCCAATTAGCTAGCTCTCCCTAGATCCCATGCATCCTAACTTTCATGATTAGCCTGCCGTACAGGACCTTTTCATAGGCCTTACTAAAGTCCATATTGACAACATCCCCTACCCTATGCTCATCCATCTTGTTGGTTATCTCTTCGAAAAACTCTCGAAGATTTGTCAGACATGACTTTCCATGCACAAATCCATACTGACTATCTGTAACCAGACCTTGACTATCCAAATGTTGGTTTATCCTGTCCCTCAGTATCCTCTCTGATAACATGCCTACCGCTGATGTCAGGCTCAGTGGCCTGTAGTTCCCTGGCTTGTCATTGCTACCTTTCTCAAACAATGAAACAACATTAGCCACCTTTCAGTCTTCTGGAGCTTCACCAGTGCTAAAGATGAAGCAAGGGCCTCCGCAATTTCTTCCCTAGCCTCCTACAACGTCCGAGGATAGACTTGATCAGGCCCAGGGAATTTATCTACCTTAATGCGCTTTCAGGCTGCAAGCACCTCCTTTCTGGTAATGTGTATGCAGTCCAAAACATCCCCACTTGTTTCCCTTACTTCCTTAGCATCCATGATCCTCTCCTCCTTAAACACTGAGGAGAGATATTCATTAAAAATCTCCCCAATCTCCCATGGCTCCACACACAAATGGCCATGTTGATCTTAAAGGGGACCTCTTCTCTTCCTAGCCACCCTCGTGCTCTTAATATAGTTATAGAACCTCTTGGGATTATTTTTGACCTTATCTACCAGAGCCATCTCATACCCTCTTTTTGCTCTTCTGATTTTCCCCCTTGAGTGTGATCCTACACTTCTTTATAGTCTTCTAGGGATTCACTTGAGCCCAATAGCTTAAACCCAATGTATGCCATCTTCTTTTTCCTGACCACCGTGTCAATATCCCTCGTCAGCCAGGGTCCTTAAACCTGCCAGCTTTTCCCTTCACCCTTACAGGGACATTCTATCTCTGGACTCTTGATACAATCTTTTAAAAGCCTCCCATTTGCCATTTGTTCCTTTTCCTTCAAACAGATTCACACAGTCGACCTCTGCTAGATCTTGCCTAATGGCCCCAAAATTAACCCTGCTCCAGTTTAGCACCTTAACCTGTGGGCCTGACCTATCTTTTTCCATAACTATGTTAAAACTAAGAGAGTTATGGTCACTGGGCCCAAAGTATTCTCCGACTGACACTTCAGTCATTTGCTCGACCTCATTTCCTAAGAGGAGGTTCAGTTTTGCACCCTCCCAAGTAGGACCCTCCACCTATTGTTTAAGGAAACTTTTTTGGACACATTTGACAAATTCCCATCCCATCCAGGCCTTTTACACTCTGGGTGGCTAGAAATTAAAATCTCCAACCGATACTACTCTATTGTTCCTACAGGTATCTGCAGTCTAATTTGTAAATTTCAAAATAGGTGCCTGGGCACCCAAATCAAAGCCACGAATTTAATGGGGTCTGAGCATTACTTGCAAGACTGACATTTATTGTCCATCCCTAATTACCCTGAAGAAGGTGCCGGTGAGCCATTTTTGCTGAACCACTGCAGTCCATGTGGTGTGGGTGCACCCATAGTACTGTTGGGAAGGGAATTTCAAGATTTTGATCCAGTGACAGTGAAGGAAAGACCAAATATGTTCCAAGTCAGAATGGTGTGTGACTTGAAGAGGAACGTGAAAGTTTGGTATACCAATGTGTTTGCTGCCCTTGTCCTTCTAGTGGTAGAGGTCGCCAGTTTGGAAGCTGCTGTTGGAGTGTTGATGATTTACTGCAGTGCATTTTGCAGATGGTACACACTGCCGCTATTGTGCTTCAGTATATCTTTTCTAAATCTCCCTCCTCTAACCTTAAAAATGTGCCCCCTAGCCTTGAAATCCCCCATTCTAGGGAAAGGATTGCTTCCATTAACTCTATCTATACCTCTGCTCATTTTATAACCTTCTGTCAGGTTGCCTCTCAACCTCCTACATTCCAGTGAAAAGGTCCCAGCTTATCCAGCCTTTCTTTTTAACTTAAACCTTCCATACCCTGCAACATCCTGGTAAATCTCTTCTGAACCCTCTCCAGCTTATTAATATTCTTCCTTTAACTGGGTGACCAGAACTGGACACAGTATTCCAGAAGAGGCCTCACCAATGTCCTGTACAGCCTCAACATGACTTGCCAACTCCTATACTCAAAGGACTGAGCAATGAAGACAAGCGTGCCAAACACGTTTTTAACCACCCTGTCTATATGTGATGCAAACTTCAAAGAATTTTGAAACTGCACCCCTAGGTGCCTCTGCTCTACAACACTACCCAAGGCCCTAAAATTAATTATATAAGTCCTATCCTTGTTTATTGTACCAAAATGCAATACCTTGCACTTATCAAGATTTAAATCCATCAGCCATTTTTCAGCCCATTGACCCATTTCATCAAGATCCCTTTGTAATCTTAGCCTTCTTCACTTTCTACTGTGCCACCAATTTTGGTGTCGTCCGCAAACTAACTTACCATTGCCTTCTATATTCTCATCCAAATCATTTATATAAATGACAAACAAACATTTCCCTCTTAATAATGCCCCTACACTCTTTATATTGATTTAAGAGATTCAATTGAACCAAGTTGTCTTTATCTTTTTTTATTCTTGACTAGAATGTCAATATCTTTATTCGTCCATTGTTCCTTAATCTTACCAACCTTACTCTTCACTCTCATAGGAACATACCGCCTCTGAGCTCTCGTCATTGCACACTTGAAAGCCTACCATTTATCAGACGTCCTTTTACCTGCAAATAGTGTACTCCAGTCAATTTGACAAATGTCTTCTGCTGCTGTTTTAAAGACCTGGTGGCCAAAATTTTGAAGATCGTAGCCACAATATGTTCACAGTTCCAGTCACTGAAAAGATTTCCAAATCTACCTTTTTTTTGCGCTTTCCCTCATGCACTGTAGGCTCTTCCCGAAAATCTGATAAACATGCCACAATTCTGACTGCCTGGGACATGGGAAATGCCCACTTCAGGCTTTGATTTGATCCAGCTGTTTTTAAGGTGTCAGTTTTGAGGTATCATCTGGTTTGATCAAACTGGCTAATAATCTGCCTTTTCCAGAACTATTTCTTGAACTGTATCTATATCTTTCAGTACTCTGAGTCCTAACTATGGTAAATATAAAACAGAGAGTGCCTGCTGAAACACAGAGATCGACTCTGCTTGCCCCTGCCCTTGTCAAATCAGACATCTGTTTTCAGGTGAAAGTAGGTATAACATTTCTGAACTGTTCTCAATATGGTGTCTCCTAAGACCTCGCAACCCTGCCACTTAACCCTTTCTGCTGCATTAATCATCGAACCATAGAATCCCTACAGGGTGAAAAGGCCATTTGGCCCATCGAGTCGGCAGTGATCCTCTGAAGGACATCCCACCCAGCCCTAGCCCTCCCCACCCTATCCTCATAAACCCACATTTATCATGATTGAGTCACCTAACCTGCACATCTTTGAACTGTGTGAGGAAACTGGAATACCTAGCAGAAACCCATACAGACAAGGAAAGAACAAGTAAACTCCACACAGACAGACACCAAATCTAGAATCAAACCCAGGTCCCTGGCGCTGTGAGGCAGCACTGCTGACCACTTAATATCCTTGGTATTGCTGTAAAAATCTACCAGGATGTTCACCTATGTATTTGCAAATTTGATCTTGAAGCTCAGAATTCCTTACATTTGCTTATACATTGCTTTGGAGATTCAGTATACCCCAATTCAGCATGTTTTACAGGCTGAAGTCTTGATGCTGCCTTCACTTTTCTATAGATTGAATTCATTATGATGATTTCTCCTTTATGTGCATATCTTTGTAGATATAGGCTCACTCTGTCTTGGTACTGAGGCCCTTTTCAGATAGAATTTGCTTCTTTATCTTGTGTCTGAAAAATTGACTCAACCTGTATCTCATTTATTCAGCCTGTCACTTCTCTGGAGGCCTGTGGGCAACCGTTTGTCAAGTTTCTTTGGTAATGTCTCGACTGGGACTATGTCAAGCTCTCTAATTTCTTTTACTGAATCTTTAATTTGATTGATACAAATTATCATGTTTTTTGCAGGACTCTTTTGACAATGAAGTTTGAAGTTTCCCAGCTGGGATTTCTTTTCTTCTAAATTGTTACAGCCTTGGCTTGACTCCAGCAGTGCACAATTAATAGTGAATTGTGAAGCTTATCACAGAATTGTTACAGGACAAAAGGAAGCTATTATGTTTGGCAAGTCTGTGCCAACTCCTAATGCTACACCCCTGATTTCTCCAATGTAACCTTGCACATTATTCTTTTTCAGGCAAAAATCCAGTTTCCTCTTGAAAGTTTTGATTGACTCTGTCTTCACCTGACTATCAGGCAGTACGTTGCAGGGCCTAACCAATCATTGTGTGAAAAGGTTTTTCCTCATGTCTCCATTGCTTTATTTGCCAATCACCTTTAATCTCTGTACCACCTTGTCTTGATCCTTCCACCAAAGGGGAATAGTTGTTTCCATCTACCCTGTCTTCCTTAGTACCGTCATTCTTTGCAGCATTTTATCTAATCCTTTCCCATCTTTCCACTGAGTTTTGCTATTTTGCTGTTTTGGCAATGGTTGAGGGATTTTGTGATGGGCTTAAAGACAAGAAAATATAAAAATATAAGATAAAAAATGCTGAACTGTGGTTTTGCAGGAATCAATATGGTTTCAGCTAATTTTTGTATCTAATTTAACTGAATTCAAATGGCGTAATATTCTGTGCTGTGAACCAGTGCTGCAGTGACCTGGACTGTAGCTGCCAGACACATTTCACCTGGATTGAACAAAAATTGAGACTCCATTCCAAAGCTTTCAACTGGATTCAAAGTAACAATCCAGGAGTGTATAGGTGCTTATGACTATCATCTATTTTTTGAGGAAAAATAGGAGATTCTACACCAACAGTTTCAGAATTCTGGTGTCTACCCATTACCTTGTGGTATTAAAATGAATCACAAGTTAAGCATGTTTTAGAAAAGTGAATATATATCTGTTTGCTTATCATTTGTAGATTCTGAAAATATTTGTTGACAACCCATTTGCCATTGTGCTTCTTAAGCAAGCTACATCTGTACGCTGTTTAGACATGAGTACATCACGCAACAAACTGGCAGTGGTGGATGAACACAACACTTGTCTGGTATATGACATAAGTACAAAAGAACTCCTTTTCCAGGTAAGTTGGATGAAGTCAAGGTGTAGACATTCTATGAAGAGGTACCTTCTATTCGTGCTGTGTGCAGTGATAATATGAGCAGTAATGCCCTACACCATTGAAGAGTTGAAAAAGTTGGCTTTGTGCTTCAAGGCGATGACTAGTGGAAAGCCAAATGTGTTAGACTGTCTCATTGAAGCTCCGAATCCAACACAGTCTTACACTGCTTTGCCTGTAGCTTTAAATATGATTAATGCAAATTGAAATTATGGTACAGTATTCAGCTTGGAGCATTTGCCTTCCTTTGGGTAGCATTATTGTCGTTTAGGTGGGATAAGGAAAGATAGCAATTTTGATCGTTCCATTTTTCAGATGTGCTTCTCAGTCAGGCTGCCATTGCTCCATTATTGGATTTAAAGTTAGGAATTCAGTAAATAAGCTATTACCATTCATTGGTGATGCTGTCTCTTTCTCACCCCCCAATATTATACTCAGTCATAGCCAATAATAATGGGGATACAGGAGCACAAGTACAAAACCATGAGTGCCCTGTGGCCTAATTCCATAAACCTGCCTTTGGCCCTTATCCCTTAATACCTTTGCTTAACAAAAATTGAATTATCTCAGAATTGAAACTAACAAGTCATCTAGCGTCAACTGCCATTCATGGAAGAGAGTTCAAACCTCTGCCATCCTAATATCTCTCCTGAACAGTCTATTCCTAATTCTCAGACTGTGCCCCCTAGTTCTAGAATCTATAATCAGTGGAAATAGTTTATTTTTACTTTCCTGTTAAAATCTTGAAGGCTTTGATGAGGTACTTCCTTACTCTCTCATTCTAGAGAAAAAAGGCCTTATTTATATAATCTCTGAATTCATGTAAATATTGGATATATCCAAGGTTGATATATTCAGTATTACTGCTGATTCTGCGCTCCAGTGCCCGTGGCAATCAGTAATAAGTGTCATAGTTGTTGGAAAATGATGCTTTTTGAAAATTGATACTGACCAATAACCTGTGAAACGTTCCTCCACTCAATGTCCTCTGTAGGAGCCGAATGCCAACAGTGTGGCTTGGAACACCCAGTGTGAAGATATGCTTTGTTTTTCTGGTGGTGGTTTTCTCAACATCAAAGCCAGTAATTTTCCAGTGCACCAGCAGAAGCTTCAGGGCTTTGTGGTGGGATACAATGGCTCCAAAATCTTCTGCTTACATGTGTATGCCATGTCAGCAGTTGAAGTCCCACAGGTATGCTTCATTGTGTGGTTTGATAAATGGTCACAGAGTCCAAATGATCAGTGGACATAGTGTTTTGCTGATGCTTTATCAAATAGATCAGGTATGGCACTGATAATAGAGTTGCTCTTAATTATTGTTAGCTAAACTCAGTCAGGCCAGCAGCTGCAACTGTTCATTTGACTTCAATGCCACTGAGAGCCAAATAGATTTAGTAGCTATTAACACATTTGTTTAAAATGCATGCCAGATAGAGACAATATAAAAAAAGGATTATCTGGAAATATGAAGCAGGTCAGGCTGCATCTGTGGAGATGGGAACAGAGTTAATATTGCAGGCCTCTGATCTTCCATCAAAACTGGGAAAAGTTAGAGATGTAGTACGTTTTGACCAAGGGATTGATGAGACAGGGACAAAAGGAAGTCTATGATTGCATGAAAGACAGGCGAGATTGTATGTTGGAAATGTCAGGCTCACGGGATGAAAGGGAATGGTGCTGGGGCAAGAAAAAATAGAAGCAAAAGATGGGCCTAGACCAGGCGCACTGCTGTCTGAAGGCAAAAATAAGAGAAAAGCTTGAAGTTTTTGTGTCAAATAATTCAGACAAAACTCAGCCCAGTTCTTGATGGGAAGGGGTCTATGGCTCAAAACTGCCCTTAATTTACCAGTATTGGTGTTAAACTGGCAATATCCCAACAAGATGATTGATGAAGCAAATGAAGTGAAATGGTGCGATAGAACGAATCCTCTTCTGGAATGAGACTGAGACCCATTTCTGGAGCAGAGCTTTGCTCTGTATCTATCTTTAATCAGTGCTAGAAGTACTTAATTAAAGTGTTCCAATTCCACTACAGAAATTCACATAAGAGAAATTAAGCTGCTTTGGACTAGAGAAGGCGATGTTTGTTCGTATGTGACCAGGGGGAAAGTGAAAGGCTTCACTGAGTTCTCATAATTAGACAAGATTTCATTAAATGAATGTGACAGGACCTGAATCAGATTGGCTAATAGGGGGAGACAAGTCTGTCTGCCGTGTAACCCATCCTGAATCACCTAATAAATTTATCGTAAGGCATAGCATTGGCCAGAGATGTGCTGTGTTATCTCCTTCAGTGCAAGATTAAGAGATGGGATAGTGCTAATGTTTAAAAAACAAAGTTCTGTTTCACAGATGCAATTAGATTTGATCATAAATAACAGGCAACTTTCTTGTTTTAAAAAAAGTCTGCACCCATGTACCAGTACTTGGAGAAGAAGATGTATAAGGAAGCCTATCAAATTGCCTGCTTGGGTGTAACAGAGAATGATTGGAGAGACCTAGCAATAGAGGCTTTGGAAGGGATGGACTTCGACACTGCTAAAAAGGTACCAGTAACACACACAACTCTCCAGGCGTACATAGATAAATGGAGTAAGAAGTTCAGCTTCTTAGAGATTTATTAAATTGATACATGTCAGCAAAAGATGGAGACACATCCCTTCTCTGAGCAGATTTCGTAATGGAGGAATGGTCTCAATTCCAAAACCACACTGTCCCTGAATATCAGGTCACTTCATTGACTTTTTTGTCTTCTAGTGGCACCTATCCTCTATAAAAAGAGGTTAAAAAAATTGACCCCTGGTACTACTGTGAAAAGCTATTTATGTCATATACTGCTATTGCAAAGCAAGTGAAGCAGTTTTAGTCCTGTCACTATCAGTTTGCCAAAATATGTTTGTCCGTCCAACACTTCGACAGAAATTGTAGCATTTTGCCTTTACTGATTCCTCTGTTCTGTGCAGTGAAGGACAGGGATGGAGAAGCACTTATCCAACAATGTGCCAGTGTTAGAACAGAGTGAGTTTCCTACAGTGTGTTGAAGGCAGGAAAAGAAAGATGTTAACAAGGCACGGGTCCTGGAGTTTTAATTCATTTAGTGTAACTTGTTCTCTGGAAGGTCTATCCCCAGCTGGATTCTTTGGCTAAAATGGCCTTTTTATGTGAAGTAATGTCTGTCGACGATCTCTTTTTGTGGACATCCTTATTGAAGTATCAGTGCACATTGCTTTTGGAATTTTCAACTGTCTTTTTTCTCATCCTTCTTTGGTAGCTTAAAGTTTATTAATCTAAATTTCTGATTTGGGGTTCAGTGGTTTCATTCATGGAGGTTGCCTGCTTGATTCATCTCTAGAAAGACTGCAGGAAATCTGCTTCTCGTGGATCTGGAGCTGTTGTCAGCAGTGCACACAAACAGAATGAAGAGGTCTTAAAGTTCGTACTTAGCAATTTGGTCTTGACATTTATCTGCACAGATGTGGGGTGGGACGAATTTCTCCTGGTGCCAGCAGTTTGTGACCTGAGTAACCGCTTCTCTAGGATCAAACAAGGTCTTTCAGTGAACTTAACCTGTTCTCAGATATTGAATTAGATCATAGCACAGATGTGGAAACTCTGAATTACCACAGGATGGCAATCATTAGCAGAATTTCCTTCGTTCTAACATATAGCCTTACGTGTTCTTGTAACAGGTAGTTATTGGTTGCTGGGAAAGATGACTAAATGAATGATTGGCTTTGCATCTAACACTCATTAAATCAAAGTGTTAAATTTCTCTGTGACATGATACTCTCACAGCTCAGTCATGAGGAGCCAACGTGTTGTGGACTTTTGAGTTTCAGCTATTACATCTTATTCCCCATATTTGGTTTGGAAAAAACCTTTTTTTTTTCAAATTTGAAGCATTAACTTCTTATTTCCACATTTTGCAAAGTTGACTTCCAAATTCTTGAACCATGATTTGAAATTGTATTTCCTAAATTACTCAACCAATCACATAACCACTGCAACATTAGAATATATGTGAGGAGCGTTTGTGTGCAGTGTCCCTTTCTAGTGGTATGTTTTGCATATCTAGGTCACAAAATTTGCTGAATTTTTTTGACTTGAGACTGCAACGAATTTCTAATCATTAATCCTAGAATTTGCTACAACTGTCTGGTTTCAAAAAAAAATGTTATGCTATATCCAAGGAAATCTGCTGAAACTGTTTTCAACCTTCTTCTGTGGTGGGTGCTATATCCTTTGTAACCTCTGACTCACCGTGTGTAATTCTTGCATGTGATTACACCATGTGTATGCCACCAAGTGACTTTCTGCTAGGCTTACAAGAAAGTATCAGAATGACATTGGGAGACCATTTTTTTAATGTGGTGTACGCTACCTTTATGCAAGATGTGTTCACAAAAGCATTTGGATGATTTTTGTCACATCTGCTTCAAGGAAAGATTTTGCCTCAATTTGGTGACTCTTCTTTGGGATTTATTGGAATATGTAGGGGACGGAGTTCTTTGGAGCTGCATAGTCAATCTCTAGTAAGTAGTACTGCAATATTTTGTTATCTGTTGAAAAGTAATATATCTGTATTTCAATAAAGTTTTGGAGAGAAATGGAAAGCCTAGCGTAGTAGCGAAGTGGCATAAATGTTGGTTTTTACAATGGGGAGAGCTTCCTTGCTGTTCTTTGAAAAGCACTGCAGTGCGTTTTATTTCTGTCTGAGATGGACCTCCGATTTAACCCGAAAGTCTGCATCTCTTTTGTGCAGCACCCCATCAGTACATGAGTGTGCATCAGTACAGCAATGAGGCATGGGCCTGGATTGATTATGTGCTCATAATCAATACAGTGGAGTAGGATTCACCTGTATGCCTAAATCTAATGTTTTAATTAATTGGCAGGCATTTATCAGAGTGCGGGATCTCCGCTATCTGGAGCTTATTAGCAGCATTGAGGTAAGGAAATTACTTTGTAATTTTTAAAACCTATTCTTATAATTATTGAGATACTATATCAAACGTATTTAGTAACTGGAAAACATGGGTACAGTTTCTTTTGCCATTTCATAGTTGACTTTGATATGCTTTGACTTCATCATGAACCACTTCTCACTAACTCTAAAGCTCTAAAATTCAAAATAATGCTCCATCCAGACTTGAGAGCGGAATGGCAGGATTCTCCTTGCAGGTTATAGTCTCACTTTTTGGCCTAAATTTTTCATTTTAGGTGGGAACCCCTATATCCAAGCTAGGTCAGATAAAAAGTTACTTATTTCCTACCTCTTTTTGGACTCTTCTGATGGAGAATCATGTAGAAATTACGCAGCAGAAGAATTCCTCCCAGAGGACAGTGGAGAGAGCGTTCCTAAAGACACATCCACTTTTTATGGCACTAGCTGCCGTAGTACAGTGTGTAAATGGCTAGAACATCTTTGAGAAACAACAAAACTGAGGGTTGGTGTGTGGGGCGTTATGACTGAGTGAGGAGGGGTTATTCAACTCCCCTCTTTATACACATGCAAACACGGGTTTAAATTTAAGAAGTGGACAGCATCTAGTACAAAATACAAATTTAAACTGAATATTCAGTCTAAAAATCCTTGAGCTGTTAGGTTTTAACCTGAGATCACAGCTCTTTGCTCATGGCTCATGGACATTGATGGCTGGGCCGGCATTTGTTGTCTGTCCCTAGTTGCCCTTGAGAAGGTAATGGTCAGCTGCCTTCTTGAATGTCTGGAGTCCTTTAGATGTAGGTAGACACATGATTCACTTAGGGAGGGCATTCTGAGATTTTGACCCAGTGACTCTGAAGGAACAGTGATATATTTCAAAGTTAGTATGATGAGTGGCTCGCAGGGGAACTTGCAGGTGACGGTTTTCCTATGTATCAGCTGCTCTCATCCTTCTAGATGGAAGTGGCTGTGGGTTTAGAAGGTGCTGTCTAAGGATCTTTGCAAATTTCTGCAGTGCATCTTGTAGGTAATACACACCTGCTGCTACTAAATGTTGGTGGTAGAGGGAGTAGATGCTTGTGAATGTGGTGCTGATCAAGCTTTATCCTGGATGGTGCCGAGATTCTTGAGTCTTGTTACAGCTGCACTCATCCACACTCCTGACTTGTGCCTTTGTAGATGTTGGACAGGCTTTGGAGAGTGAGGAGGTAAATTACTTACTATTTGTGGTTTAATCAATGTTTTCTATTCACAGCAATAGCAAAATTTGTAGATACATTCCTTGTAAAATTGATGTTTTTCCGGTTTGCTTTGTCACTGGGTGAGATAAAAGGAAGTCCGGTTGCTACTAATCTTTTCTGCCAATGTAGCTGCTTGAAATATAGTTAATTTGTGTATTCCTGTGCATGACACAATTGTTTTTCCAGGCAGAATAATTTGCAGGCAAAGTTTTCATCCCAACATGTGAAATTTACCCATAAAGGTGTGAATCAAGCAGGAGTTACAGATCTGAGTTTCTCTATGCGTTTTGATAACTGAGTTAATTTTGGCACAGCCTGGTTCTTGTTTCTTAATGGTTCCATAAGCTGATTCAGCACGTGGCTAGCTGGTTACTGCAGCCCTCTTGCTCGTGTTATCTCCTTTCTGGTTGAGGGGAATGTTGGCGGATCAGCAAGGGAGTAGGGCCAGTGGGTCAGTTATACAATTACTCAGGAATTAGACATGGGTTTTACCTATTCAACATTTCTTCAGCAATTATCCTGATAAGTAAGTCTGAACCTTCCAAAGTCTAACTCAGAGTTGGAAACAGACTGTTATTCAACCACCAATATGCTGTGTTACCTCCCTGGTGCCAGGGTAAGCTACATCCTGGAAAGAGTACGCACCAGTTGACAGGAAATAGAAGGACCAGCAGTCACAGTCCATTGGAAGGATGATGATTGAGGCTACAGTTTAAGGAGGAAGTTAAAAAACAGAACCTCGGAGATTACTCTCATGCCTTAAGCCAGAAGTAGAAGGATATTGCAAGGTAATGCATGACTCGAGACATCCTGCAATGGGAGGGCTTAAGATTCCTGGGTCATTAGACCAATCCTATGGCAAGAGTGAGGGTTACAACGCACAAATGAAGTGGGCTGGCTAACTCGTACTGTGAAAGCAAATTTTAAATTAATTTGACAGAGGTTTGAGCACCAAAGTATAATGTTAAAAAATGGAAACAGGCTGCATAGAGAACTATCACTAATTGTTAATTAAGTGGGGTCACAGAAAATTCAGGAAACTCCCAGTTAAATTGAGACGTGTGTAAACATCCTGTCTATGGTTCATAAGGTTGATTAAGTGCAGTCAACTTGCAATTAGTTGTGTTCCCAGATGTCTGCCTCTCTGTCCTTCTCTAGATGGAAGGGATCATGATTTTGGAAGATGCTGTTGAATGAATCGTGGTGAATTGCTGTAGTGCGTCTTGTGGGTGATGCACACTGCTGCCACTGTGCATTGTCGCTGAGAGGAGTGAATGTTGAAGGTGGTGTTCAGGGTGCCAAAGAAGCAGATTGCTTTGTTCTGGATGGTTTCTTGGTGTTTGAGGTGTGGAGAGTTTTCCATCAAACTTCAGATTTGTGCCATGTAAATGGTGACAGGCTTTGGGTAAACAGGAGGTGAGCAACTCATTGTCAGATTCCCAACATCTGACCTGGTGTTGTAGTCACAGAATTTACATGGCTATTCCAGTTCAGTTTCTAGGCAAATGGTATCCCCAGTACATTGATAGTAGGTGATTCAGTTATGATAATGCCATTGAATAGCAGGAGCAAAGGTTCAATTCTCCCTTAGTGGAAATGGATGTTTCCTGGAACTTATTTGGCACGACCATCACCTGGCACTTGTTAGCCCAAACCTGGATATTGTCCAAGTCTTGCTGCATTTGGACATGCCATTAATGTCAAGGTAAAGCAGCCAACTCATGGTGTTTGCCCCTATTTTAAGCTGTTTTGTTGGCCTGCCTTTGGAAAGTTTGCAGCAATCCAGGTGATGACTTTCAGAATTCATAATTTTTTACTCTAAAGGAGGTGCATTTTGGGTTATGTTTTCTTACATATTGGTATTGTCCCATGAAAGCTAGCTTTGAGAAACATGAAGAGCTTGGAATCCACTTACTAGAATAATTGATCCTTCTAAACCAAAGGATGTGTACAGTTAGCCCAAATTTGTACAGTCTCTTCTGTTCCCTTTCAATATATAATTTAACTCAGCGTGAGAAGTGTTGTATAATCTCTATTTGTGTTTGAAGTTATTACTAATTGGATTCTTTCCTTAACAGGAGCGCAAAAAGCATGGTGAAAATGACAACGAGTTGTTTCTCGCAGATGTACATGCATACCAAGCCAAGTTCCATGAGGCAGCTAAGCTGTACAAGAAGACTGGAAATAACAGTCGTGCCTTAAATATGTATACTGACCTATGCATGTTTGATTATGCCAAGGTACTATCTTACTAATGATCTTTAGGATGGTTTTAAACTTCATTTCCTGTAGTTTCAAGTTTTAACATGCACCAGCATCTATAGAGTGTATCTAGAACAGTTTTTTGTCTATTTCGCACTTCTTTGAATTTAACTCTGAATTCATGGCTGACCTTTTTCATTTGTGCATTAGGATCTCTTTAACATCTCAGTCATTTTTAAATGACACACACAAAACAAGCATTTTAGCCTACTTGCCAACCAAAACATGTTTTTTTAATAAATAACCACATATCAAAAGCCCTAAAGGAGTAACTTGATTTTAATAAAAGCATAGTGCTGCCAATGCTTTATATCTGAAATAAAAACACAAAATGCTGGAGAAATTCAGCACATCTGACAGTGTTTGTGGAGAGAGGAACTGGATTAATGTTTCAAATCTAATATGATTCTTCTTTTGAATGACAGTTATGTTGGACTCAAAATATTAACTCTGTTTCTCTCTCCATAGATGCTGTCAGACCTGCTGAGTTTGAGAGCCAACATTGACTCTCCTGCTCTTCTGATGCTGCCTGACCTGCTGTGTTCCTCCAGCTCCACACTGTAATTGACGCTGACTCCAGCATCTGTAGTTCTTGCAGTCTCCAAGACCTGCTGAGTTTGTCCAGCACTTTCTGTTGTTGTAATTTGATTTTAATGTTCTTTGCTAAGTCAACATTCTGGCATGACTGCATGAGGAGTTTAAGCAACTAGGAGCTGCAGAGGAGGAGGGTGGAACTCAACATGACGTACCATAATCACAGTCACCTAGGTTTAAACACCAGAGTGTATACTCTGGAACAATGTGAAGCTGGCACCTTCCCTGGATCTGATACATTCCTGTTCTCTGTTGTACAGAGCTGAGGCCTGGTCACTCCTGATAGGAAGGGAAAGGAAACAAGAAAAAATTGTTTCTAGAGCAATTTTGCATGTTTTATAGTCACTTAAAATCTCCATTATTAGACAACAGTGAGCATGGGATAAATATGTTGATGATTCTGGTTCTACCCAAGCACCAATAGAGACCTTGAGTTTAAAACCTGTTTTAGCAAGTTGTGAAATTTAATTCAATGAGATTGGTCTGGCACCAAGAGCAAAATGACTATTAAAGCTTCTGAATTGTTGTGAGGACCAGATGACTTGGCCATATCCTTCATTGTAGAGAATTGATATCTTTTATCTGTTCTACGTAACCATTTATACTAATTTAAATCATGATGATCTTAAGGCAACAAAAGTACACAATTGTAATGGCCTTGCCACTGTCCTCACTACCCTACAAAATCAGTTAGAAAAGGATTAGCAAATTAAGTAACATAGAAAATACTGAAGAAAGTCAGCAGGTCTGGCAGGAACTGTGGAAAGAGAAACAGAGTTAATGTTTCAAGCCTGGTATGATTTCTTCAGAATTGAAAGGTGTTAGAAAGTTTTTTTTAAAATATATTTTTGACAAAGTCAGAAGAGCAATAGGGCAAATGGCATAGAAGCCCAGTGCAAAAAACATAGGAGTTGTTAATAGTGGAGAAAGAAAGATGAGAAATGGATGTAAGTTAAACTGTGAAAGGAGGAAAGAATTGGTCCTCTTCAATAAGTGCAAAGTAAACAAGGTGTAAACAAGTCAAGACTATGGGGTTGGGGGTAGAGAATGTAAGAGAAATGGAGAACAGACATAATGTGATCAGTTTCTGAAGTTATTACATTCAATATTGAGACCTCAAGGCTACAAGTGCCTAAGTGGAAAATGAGGTGTTCTCCCTTGAAATAACACAGTGTGGAGCTGGAGGAACA
>JAHRHZ010000147.1:274109-324934 GCA_024137785.1 Ginglymostoma cirratum | reverse complement strand
TGCGATGCAGTCACCCAGTCTGTATTTGATCTCACCAATGTAAAGGAGGCCGTTGTGACTAGCAAATACAGTAGACTAGATTGAAAGAAGCACAAGCAAAATGCTACCTCACCTGGGTTTGAGGCCTCGGACAGTGAGGAGGGAGGAGGTGAATGGACATGTGTTCCACCTTCCATGAGTGCATGCGAGGGTGCCATGTGGGAGTATGAAGCGTTAAGAGTGATGGAGGAATGTACCTAGGTACATTTTCAGTGGAGGGGAGGGGAGGGGAAGATGTGTTTAATGGTGCTATCCTGCTGGAGGTGGTGAATATGGTGGAGGATGATCCTTTGAATGCAGAGACTAGTGGGGTGGAAAGTAAGGACAACAAAGATCCTATCATTGTTCTGGAAAGGAGGGGAAGGGGTGAGGGCAGAAGCACCTGAATTCTCATCTGAGGAAAATGACAGTCATGTCAGAGGCAGCCCAGTGGAAGGTGGCATCTCAGAACAGAACAGACACGACAAAGGCACGAGGAGAATGGAATGGAATTCTTGCAGGAAGCCGGGAGTGAGGAGGTGTAATTGAAATAACTTTTTGGGAGTCAGTGGGCTTATAATGGATAATGTTGGACAGTCTATACACCCAATAGAAACAGTGAAATCGAGGAAGAGAAGGCAAATGTTCGAGATGGACCAGAGGAAGCTCAAATTAAGTAGTTTAGATCCAATTAATAGCTTGTTAAAGGAAGCCTGATTATTTTATAGAAGAACCTTCTTGTCTAGCTGGAGTTAAAGGTATACTGCCTGTGAATGAATATCTGATTTAATTTAATTTAACTTTTGTGGATCTTTACCAGAGGAAATATTAATTATCCATTTTATCACAATTTCCTCAGGATTTCCTTGGCTCAGGTGATCCCAAGGACACAAAGATGTTGATTACTAAACAAGCAGACTGGGCCAGGAACATCAATGAACCAAAAGCAGCTGCAGAAATGTACCTGTCTGCAGGGGAGCATCTAAAAGCAATTGAGATCATTGGGGACCATGGTTGGGTTGATATGTAAGTCCGTGACATGGATTTAAATAGCCATTTGTATGCCTGAAAGAGAGAAGAAAAGAGATTTCTGGATTCTCTCTATTTTTTTCTTAAAATGTAATTACATAAAATTGATAATGTCGTGGCGTGCACTACTTTTATGATCCCAGCTGGTGTTATTATTGGGCAAGTCAGATCCCAGATGGGAACCTGTCTTGATGCAAAATATTGTTTTGGTTTTAGCAAAGTGATCGCTTGCTGGCACGTAAGTGTACATGTAGATGCTGTAGAATTTGCTTTAACAATAAAATGGAACTTTATTAAAAAAAGGAATGTAAATAAAATAGAATAATCCCAACAATCTGGTCATAATAGAAATTCAAAGATTTTGAACACGTGGTAAGAGAATATCATTAACTGTAACATACTCCTTTATAAGTTGAAAAGAAACAAAACAGCTTTTGTGTAGTACTCAAAACACCACTGGCATAGTTCCCATAATGCCTCCTGTGGTTCAGTCCCTAAATCACCAGTTATATAATACTCATGCCATTATCCCTGTATCTAACACCTTGTTAAGTTTAGTCACTTGGTACTTCAATTATTAAACTGAAAGTATGATGGCTTCCTCCTGGAGCTATCCTACACCAGAGCTGCAATGGACTTAGCTTAAATAAGTTGGCTGGGTGGCTGGTTTGCCATGCAATGTGATGCTAACAGCATGGATTCAGTTCCCACACTGGCTAGGGTTACAATAAAGGAGCCTCCTTCTCAACCTCTCCCTTTGCCTGGGTGGTGACTCTTGGGTTAACTACTGCCAATCATCTCTCTAATGAGAGAGCAGTCCTGCGATCTGACTTTACTTATGCCCTATTAAAGCCTTAATTCACTAATGCCTTGGGTCCCAGTAATGTATTTACTCACTAGTACTGCCCTTTTCCATTGATGTAGTGTGAATACAATTGGATGAACCATCTGTCATTGACCTAGGTACCAGAAGTGCCAAAGATGCATCCTTATTACTTGACTTTGTAAAGTCCATCTCACTGACATCTGAGGATGTACACCAAAACTGACTAAATTACCAACCCATACAGACACACATTGACCAAGCCACCAGCCAATACAGACATACACACTGACCAAACAATAAACCAACACAGACATACACTGAGCATGACACAATTCTTCACCAAGTCACACACGAACCTAAGCGTGAAACAATATGGAGAATTATAGATCAAGCCATGAAAGAACATATACGTTTCCATTTCTGTATTTGCGACAAAACTCCATTGAATTGTAATGAACAGCTTTTGTTTTCCTTGCACAGGTTAATTGATGTAGCTCGTAAATTAGACAAGGCTGAGCGGGAACCCCTGTCAAGGTGTGCCTATTTTTTAAAGAAGCTGCAGCATCCTGGATATGCTGCAGAGACATACATGAAAATGGGAGACCTTGAGGCCCAGGTCTTGCTGCATGTGGAGACCAGGCACTGGGAAGAGGTGAGGATGTTTGCCACCAGTTCTTACTGAGAAATAATGGCATGAAAACGTGCTACCTTGATGTAATAGCAAGGACAGGTTTACGTACTGTAGTTGTTAATAGATGATCTAACTTTTCAGATTTTTATGGAACTAGCAAGTAATAAACATGATTACTGTGTGCAGGAACTCAACACTGACAGGATTTGTATGTAGTGAAGAGAGATAACAGCATTAACAAAATATTGGGGATTGTGTTGTATTAAGAAAATTGAAAAATTGTGAAAGCATGAGTGCAGACTTGAACTAGTTCTGCAAAGTTTGGAGCCATAAAGCAAAACTGCCCATTGGTTTGATCTACATCAGGCAGTTGAGGCTAGGAATTGAAATACCACCTGTCTCATTGCAAGGCCTCACATTCAGGAACTTTGGGGGAAATATTGTTCTGGTCATTTGGTGTAGCGACATTGTAAATGTGTTTCAAGAAGATTTACTCTGTTCAGTGTTTCTAGTGAAAGCATAAGCACGTTTTAAAAAGTAAGTAATCACAGGAACTCTTCATGGGCTCAGTTACAATGTAGCTACTGATAGTCTTCCCCAGAGCAGTGTTTTCCATATTGTTGGTATGCTAACTGAGTTCTCCTGTTTTGTACAGGATCTAAGCAGGCCAAATGCAAAGATTGGCATTAGTATATGTTCCTTCCATTAACTGGAGGCAATTTATATCTGTGCTATAGTCCTGTTTACACCCTCAGAATCCCCTTTGCTTGCCCATTCTCAAGCCTTTTCCACTTTAAGCGAATAATTTGGCCAGTCCTCAGTGACAGACAATTTCTGATTTAGCAACCTTGAGTGGACTGTTGAGCCATGTTCATGTTCCTCCTATTTGTTTGCTTCTATTCAGGCCTTTGCTTTGGTGGCTCGGCACCCAGAATTCAAAGACACTGTGTATGTGCCATATGCACAGTGGCTGGCAGAAAATGATCAATTTGAAGATGCCCAAAAAGGTGAGAATTTGTTAAACTTGGCCAGATATTGCCAGGGCTCATTCATGTTAGGTAAGGGAAGTGATATTGTCCATATCTGGAATTGTTGAAGCTGTCTTTTCTTTTGTGAATAAAATAACAGTTTGTGAGCACATTCTTTGATTTTTTTCACGTAACTTTGTAAGTGGAAAATTATTATTTTGCTTACCAAGGAAATAATATGCAAAAAAAATGTAGCTTTAAGTCATTGGCTGTGTTTTTAACATTGGCTCTGAAGTACCTTAACTGTGCTTTTACTGTCCAATGCACCTGACTGGAAATGGGGAGTGACATTATTGTGTAATGTCCCACGAACCTGGAGATTTTCCTTTTGGTCATATGTGAGTGGATCTTCTACTCAATTGGACATGTAGTTGCAAGTTTCTTTTGTCTTTCGTTCACCTCTTTAAACGTGGGTGATTATGTCAGGGTCAGCCCACTGAATGAAAAAGAGAGATAGACAAAGAATATCATTCTCTAAATAACTGCAAGAAGGCTCCCATGGGAGGAAGAAAAAGAAGTAAACTAGCCTGAGGTCAAACCTTTCCTACCCAATGATATGGAGGCACCAAAGTCCAAAATAAGTAGGGAGATATGTGGTGGATATGTACCTCTGGAATCATTGCTGCCCTGCTGGGCCAGCCCTAATGCAGCACCAAGGACACTGATCAGTTTGCTGCAGCTTGACAATTTTCAGGACAGGGATGAGCAGCTTGTTAGGTACATGTACATTATGAAAGATTGTTAAAGGTTTGCTTTGAATTCCTTTGCTGCTGTTTCCAGCATTTCACAAGGCTGGCCGGCAAGATGAGGCAGTCAAGGTTCTGGAACAACTGACTCACAATGCAGTTCTGGAAAGCCGTTTCAATGATGCTGCCTATTATTATTGGATGTTGTCAATGCAGTGTCTGGACATAGCTCGAGGTAAGGCTACTATTTATATTGGATATTGTATATGAAGTGCCTGGATAGCGATGCTCCCCACTCCATGACCTAGCAGTTGGTCCCTGGTTACAGTGCATGTACACTGCAGAATCGACCCTGACTGACATCCCCTTTTGAGCAGCTTGCATTGATGGACACCATCAAACAATGGTTTAGGATCTGGGGCTGTCCCATCACTTGCTCACAAGCCCTGTTCCTTGCATTTGTCTTCCTTTTGTTATCCATTGTTTTATATGTGACTGCATTACATTTGTTTGAAATCCTTGAAATGCTTTGAGTTCATGTAAGTATTCATCGAGGGCTGATTCCAGAAGATTTTCCAACTTTTGTGAAAGCCACCCACTCTTGGTCCTCTAGTTGCACCACAAGGCCCAGAGTGTTTATCACAGGTTAAATTGATTTGAGTAATAATTTGATATATTTCTGGAAAGACTGATAAGGAATTAGATGAAAGCCTTTGCATATCAAACAGATGAGTTTATTTGACTTATTAGCCCCTTACTGATGTAACTTTTAGGACTGAACATCTGTATGAAATTTGGTTTGTTCTTACTTACTTTGGCGAGATGATTTTTAACCGCTTTTGCATATGTTCAACAGAGAATGCAGAGAAGCAACAGGAGATGCTTAAAATGTTTCACCATTTCCAACACCTGGCAGAACTCTACCATGCGTACCACTCAATCCAGAGATATACGGTGAGAAACTGCTCAGATTGCTTTCCAAAAACAAGCTTCTCTCTGAAATCTGTCAAGATTTAAGTCAGTCAGTGGATTGCTTACTGTATGAGTCAATTTTATCAGGTGAATGGTTTGTGTTTTTAGGATGAGCAAAAGAACATCCTCAAATCTCATTAAAATTCTCACTGCATTTGATTCCTTCATGTAAAGTAAATCAGAATGTGATTTTGCAATTGGCTTCACCTCATTAGACTGTCTTTCACTGTGGCTTCTCAGACGGTAAGAGGGAATGAGGTGGCAACATGTATCTCTACAGGATCGAAGACACACAAGGGACCTTGCTACCCTTTAATTAGATATTGAACAATTAAGGTATTTGTGTAATTAAGGTATCCCTTAGCAAAAGTGAGGAAAGAACTTAGAACAATTGCCACAGTAGAGGTAGTATACTAGGCAGACTAATAGGGCTAAATAAAAGCAAAATACTCTGGATGCTGGAAATATAAAACAGAAAATGCTGGAGACAATTAGCAGATCTGGCAGCATCTGTGAAGAGAGAAACAGTTAACATTTTGAGTCCAATTTACCTCTTGATGAAGAGCCATATCTGACTTGAAGCGTTAATTCTGTTTTGCTCTCCACAGATGCTGCCAGACCAAATGGGACGAAAGGCTAATAAGCCGGTATAAGTAAATTATTTAGACTTGTATATAGGAGAGTTGAGCAGTAAGTTAACGGATGATATGAGAATTGGTGGAGTGGTAAATAGTGAGGAGCATATAGATGGGCTGGTCAGATGGGTTGATCGGTTTCAAATGGATTACAAGCTGTATAAGTGTGAAGTGAGACACTTGGGCAGAACAAACAAGACAATCATCCTGGAAGTGGAAGAAATGATAGAAGAAAGGATAATCAAAGAAGTATGGAAATTGGTAGATTGAAGGTAAGGACAAGGGGAATCCTATCTTGATTCTGAAAGGAAGGAGAAAGTGTGAGAGCAGGAAACAGGACAGAAGCCGTTGAGAGCCCTGTCAACAGTGGTTGGGGTCAGGGGATCTGCAAATGAAGAAGAAGAAGAAAAATACATAGAAAAGTTGGTACAGTAGGTTGCATCATTAAAACAGAGCAGTGATGAGAAATGGAACGGAGCCCTTACAGTAAATAGACAGTGAGAATGTGTAACCCAGGTAGCTAGAAAAGCCAGTCATTGCCTAAAAGCTTTAGAACCTTCTGTGTTTGGCAGCATTCTGTAAGCCCATGGAACAAAACTTGAACCCGAAGTCTGCTTAAAAATAATTTTCATTTCAAATTAATTTGACTGAATTGAACAATGTACCCTCTAATGCCTTACATATCACTTTATTGCGATTTACGTTTATTCTGATTTTCTCATTCACGTCTGAGTGGTCCGTTATGAGGAATGTCATGGTATAATAACATAATGAATCAGAATATAAACCCAAAGTTTATCTTATTTTCTTTTCTTTGCAGGATGAACCTTTTAGTTCCCATTTACCTGAAGCACTTTTCAACATCTCCCGATTTTTACTTCATAATCTTACCAAAGAAACCCCTTTAGGCATCTCCAAAGTGTATCCTTTTGTCACCTAAGCTATTTCATATAGCTGAGACTAAAAACCAGAAAATGCTGGAGAAAATCCTCAGGTAAGGCATATGTGGAGGAAGAAACAGCATTTAAGTTACAGTTCAGTGACCTTTCATCAGACTGAGAAAGGTTCATATGATGTTAGCCAGTATTAGGATGTATTGGTTGTTCTATTGTAACCTATCTGTTTCATCGGCAGACTCTGGATTTTTTCCCCCGCCTTCTCCTTTTAAGGGACTACATCTTAACTGTCCCCAGAATATCTCTTAAGGTATTCCAACCAACCTTTGCCCTTTTACCTGGGACCAAGTTATTAGACTAAGGTCCTTTCCTAAAGAAATTGACCCCCTCCCCCACTGCCCCAGATTATTATTTTTACTTTGGATTGTTTCTTGTCCTTTCCATAGTCAGCCTAAATGTTTGATAAATGATTACAGTCCCCTGTATGTTCTCCCTGATTTGTTAGATCCAATTGACCTGCCTCATTCAGAAGAACTGGGACTAGCAGTGCCTCCTTTCTCATTACGTGGAGGTGCCAGTGTTGGACTGGGGTGGACAAAGTTAGAAGTCACGCTGCACCATGTTATAGTCCAACAGGTTTATTTGAAATTACAAGCTTCTGGAGTGCTGCTCCTTTGCTGGGTGAAGTTGAGGTACAGGTGCAGGCTGTCTTGTGGAAATATGATGATGAAGGAGCAGCGCTCCAAAAGCTTGTGATTTCAAATAAACCTTGTTGAACTGTAACCTGATCTCATGTGACTTCTACCTTTGTCCTTTCTCATTGAATTAGAAACATACTCCTGATCACACACTGGGAACTTTTGCCTGTCTCTGCCATTTACCCTACTACTATTCCAGTCTATATTGATCCGTCTCCACCTCCCACAACCTCCCCGCCTCATGTAACTACCTGAGGCTTTTGCATCCTTCTGATTTCGGCAGTCCAAAGCCTACAACAAGCAGTGTATTTGCTTCCTTTTTGTTCCTTGGCTCTAGCCAAGTCAATTTGGTCCTTGAATGCTGTGGGACATCTCTTTCTCCAGCTCTCCTTAACCAGTGCCTCCATCCTCACCCGCTTCTCCCTCTCCCCCCACCCGCCCACCTATTTTGTTCCTACCTTTCCTTAACAGACTTGTATCCAGGAATATTTGACACTTAGTCCTACCCTTCTTTGAGCCAGGTTACAGCCACAACGTCATATTTCCACATGACAGCTCTCACCTGTACCTCAACAGTCTGGTACTTGCAGCACTCCGTGCATTTACAAACATGCACATTAATCAGATTTCAACTTTAATTAATTCTTCCGTACTCTTACTCCATCTATTGTTATTCTTATTTTAGTGTTCTCACACCTTGATACTCCTGTCTTAATATTATCTCTTGGTACCCACATCTCTGCTAACTTAGTTAATTTCTTCTCTAAAAGCACTAGCAAAAGGAGCGCCGCAAGGAACTCCCATCTCTCCAAGAGCCAGTCTCAATGTTCCAAAAATCCGAAGCCCCCTCTTTTGTACTCATTCATAAAATTCATGGAATTCCTACAATGTGGACACAGACCATTCACCCCATCGAGTCCACACCAGCCCTCCGAAGAGCACCCCACCCAAACCCACCCATCTCTCAATTTCCCAAGGCTAATCAACCTAGCCTGCACATCCCTGGAAACTGGACAATTTCTCATGGCCAATCCACCCAACCTGCACATCTTTGGACTGTGGGAGGAAACTGGAGCACCGGGAGGAAACTCATGCGGACATGGGGAGAATGTGCAAACTCCACACAGACAGTTGCCCGAGATTGGAATCGAACTCGGGTCTCTGGTGCTGTGAGGCAGCAGTGCTAACCATTGAGCCACTGTGCCACCCTGAACGGTGTTCTGTACTTCTTTCAAGCTACACTTTCATCTGTTGGAGCCTTTTGTTTTATAAACTACCCTACAACATCTCAGGCCACATTTCCTTCCCCAAAGGATATTTGTGAAGTAGATGAATTTTTATAACATTTCTGGTGGGTGTGGGTTGTGTTGGCTCAAGTGCGGTGGCAGTGGGCATCCTGTGTGGAGCAGAGCAGAGCGGAGTTGTCAGGTCCCGGGGATATGTTGGATCCCAAGGGGTGCAATGGCAGTCTGTTGGGGAGTCTGTCTGATCCCAGGGCCCAGGGGTGTTGGGTCAGTATCTAGGGAGGTGTAGGAATTCTGAGAGATGTGCATTTGGGGGCATGTGAGACAAGTATGGGGTCTGTCGAATACTTATTCAGGAGTGAGACTATGTATTTAATAGTTTAATGTTTTCTGAGTATCTATTTTACTTAATTTTGTCAGAATTGTCTGAAGTCTCTATTTTAATGGAGACTTTTGAAGAGTTCCAGATGCAGAGGAATTTCCCAAATGAATATTCAATTTCCTAGGCAATTCCTTTGGAGTCAGCTATGATAGAGATTCTGCAGGGTTGGCATGCATAATGACTGCCTGGCCAGTGGAGAATCCAGGCTATTGTATGTTCAGTACTGGAAAGTAAATTAAAATCACTGCATTCAGTATAGCCATGGTTGTGATGCCACAAAGAATGTTTGTTAATCTTGACATCTAAGTATAACTGCTTCACCAGGCATATGAATAAAAAAGAACTGAAAAGATGGCAGAGCTGGAAAACTATATGGGAAGAGACTCGAAATAATTGGACTATTTCCTCCAGAACACACCTGGAGCAGATTTAATTGCAGTTTTAAAATGTTTGCAGTTTTGATAGATGAGATAGAGAAAAGCCGTTTCCCTTCATTTGTGAGTCAATGATGCAGACTCATCAAAGTTCAATTGTCTGTGAGAATGAGCAGAAATGGAACAAGCCCTTAGGCCCATGAAGCCTGTCCTGAGGTATGAACTCGACTGAATTCTCTTTTCATTGTGCTTGTTTAAATTCTAAATACACACCTGGCAGTTAATTTTTAAAAATTCATTGGGGAGATGAGGGTGTCGTTGACCAGGCAGTGTTTATTGCCCATTCCTAATTGCCCAGAGGGCAGTTCAGAATCAGCCACATTGCCGTGGGTCTGGAGTCACATGTAGGCTGGATCAGGTAAGGATGGCAGTTTCTTTGCCTAAAGGACATTAGTGAACCAGATGGGTTTTTCCCTGACAATCAGCAATGGATTCCTGGTCATCATTAATTCCAGATATTTTTATCGAATTCAAATTCCACCATCTGCCGTGGTGGGATTCGACCTCGGGTCCCCAGAACATTATCTGAGTCTCTGGATTAATAGTCCAGCGATAATACCACTAGGCTATCGCCTCCCCTGCAGTTACAGACCGCTGGCACAATTTTGGCACTTTTCTCCTTTCTTCCTCAGCCCTTGAAGCACTGATTTCTACAGGGCTGCATTTCCACTGCAGTTGTTTGTTACCTCACCGAGCCGCTTGTTCCATGGTGTGCAGACTTTTCAATATCATTCTAGGCAACCTCTAATCGAAGTATTGGTGTTCTGCTCCGTTCTGAATGTATATGATCCTCTGGTGTTATAGGTCTTGTCATTTCTTGTTCTGTTTTTTCAGCAGTGGTCTGTATACGGGGTCTATTTCTATGTGCACCCAGGAGGATCATGTAAATTTGGAATGGAGCAGAACACCAATGCTTCGATTAGAGGTCGCATTGATGATGTTGCCTAGAATAGTAACAAACATCTGCACACCACACTGGGGGCATCCAGGACAAAGCAACCTACTTGATTGGCACTATATCATCAAGTATCTACTCCGTCCACCACTGACGCTCAGTAACAGCAGTGTGTACTATCTGCAAGTTGCACTGTAGAAATTCGCCAAAGATCCTCAGACAGCATCTTCCAAATCCACAACCACTTCCGTCAAGAAGGATGAGGGCAGGATATACATGGGCATGTCACCAAATGCAAATTTCCCTCCAAGCCACTCACTATCCTAACGTAGAAATATATAGCTGTTCCTTCACTGTTGTTGCTGAATTCCCTCCCTAATGGTATTATAGATCACCCCACAGCAGGTGGACTGCAGTGGTTGAAGAAGGCAGCTCACCTCCACCTTCTCAAGGGCATCTAGGGATGCTGGCCAGTCAGCAATGCCCGCATCTCTCAAATGAATTTTAAAAATGGGCATTCGTTTTACATTAGGCTATTATAGAGTCACAGTCATACAGAATGGAAACAGACCTTTCCGTTCAACCAGCCAACGTCGACCATGTTCCCAAACTAAACTAGCCTCACCTGCTGCATTTGGCCCGTATCACTCCAAACCTTTCCTATTCATGTACTTATCCAAAATGTCTTTTAAACGTTGTAACTGTACCTGCATCCACCACTTTCTCTGACAGTTCGTTCCACACACGAACCACTCTCTGTGTTAAAAGGCTGCCCCTCATGTCCCTTTTAAATGTTTCTCCTGTCACCTCAAAAATATGACTGTTGGTGTTGAATTCTCTGACCCAAGGGAAAAGATCTCTGCTGGTTCCCTTATCTATGCCCTCATGATCTTATAAACCTCAATAAGGTGATGCCTCAGCCTCCTACACTGCAGTGAAAAAAGCCCCATCTATTCCTGGCAATAACTTGGTAAATCTTTTCTGAACCCACTCCAGTTTAATAATACCCTTCCTATCATAGGGTAACCAGAACTGGACATGTACTCCGGAAGAGGCCTTACCAATGTCCTGTACAACATCAACATGATGTCCCAACTCCTCTTGTGAAAGGCCTGAGCAATGAAGGCAAGCATGCTAAACACCACCTTAACCACCCTGTCTATTTCTGATGTAAATTCCAAGAATTATGTACCTGAACCCCTAGATGTCTCTGTTTTACAGGCCCAGGCCCTACCATTAATTGTATAAGCCCTGTCCTTTTTTGTATTGCCAAAATGCAATAACACACTTATTCAAATTAAACACCTTTTGCCACTTCTCAGCCTATTGGCCCAATTGATGAAAATCTCTTTTTAATCTTAGATAACCTTGTTCACTGTCCACTATACCACCAATTTTGGTGTCATCTGCAAATTTATTAACCATGCGTCCTATATTCTCATCCAAATCATTTATATAAATGACAAACAAAAATGGACCCAGTACCAATCCCTGTGGAACACCACTGATCGCAGGACTCCAGTCTGAAAAACAACCCTACACTACCACCCTGTCTCCTACCATAAAGCCAATTTTGTATCCAATTGGTAAGCTTGCCCTGAATCGCATGTGATTAATTGGAGCTTCATTTGTGTATATTGAAATCGCACTGTATGATAATAATAATGAATATAGCTTTATGAAATTTTCTGAAGAAGGGTCTAGGCCCAAAACGTCAGCCTTCCTGCTCCTCTGATGCTGCTTGGCCTGCTGTGTTCATCCAGTCTACACCTTGCTATCTCAGATTCTCCAGCATCTGCAGTTTCTGCTATCTCTGGCTTTATGAAAGTTACTATTAGTACATTTTTCAGTACCACAATGTACATTCATACAGATGTGTTGACTTTTCAATGACTAATGTTATGCAGAATGACTAATTTCAGTTCCATAGAGTTTCTGATGTGAAATGGCTGTACCTTGATTCCTTAACTATTAGCAGTAATACTTTATATGCTCTAGCCAAACAAAGTAAGGCACTGGGAGCATACAAACTGGCCCGGCACGCCTACGACAAACTACAGGGTCTTCGCATTCCTGCCAGGTTCCAGAAGTCCATTGGGCTAGGTAGCCTGACGATTCGATCTAAGCCATTCCATGACAGTGAGGTGAGAAATTTAAAGACCTACTGCTTGCAATCAGACCAAAGCATTAAAAATAGAACTTTGTATTGAAAAAAATAAACCTTGAGGGAGATCTAGAGACAGGCAATAATTACTGACCCGCCAGCAATGTTTGCATCCCATGAATAAAAAAAGACTCTTGGAGACAGAGGAGAGATGCTTTGCTCCCGTTACAGCTGGGTAGGTTAAGGGGTGATTTAATGAAGGCATTCAAAACCTTGAAGGATTTCAATAACGTTAATAGAACATTATACTAAAGTGGTAGAAAGGTTAGTAGAGGTAGATTTTGATTGGCAATAAAACCAGAAGTGACCTGTGAAAACAATTTTTAAGCAGCGATTGTCATGCACTGAAATACATTGCCGGATAGGGAACGAAGGGGAAGTTCTTGGAAAAGTATGTGTTTGATGGTAGGAAAAGAGTGGGGGAGAATGGGATCAATTGGATAGCCCTTTCAAATAACCAGCATAGACATGATGGACTGAGTGGTGTCCATCTATGTTAAATTATTCCATGATTTTTTATAGACTATTTTTCTGTAAGTACCAGATACTATGCTATGCAGAGATATCAGAAGTATGTGAATAAATTATTTTAAAGAGAATAAATAATGTTAATAAATAAATTGAAATGAAAAGTAACTTTTTTTACATTAATGCAGGTAAATGTACTGATTCAATACTGCCAGCCTGAGACACACAGGACAGAAGATAGATTGAATGAAGTGACTGCAACAATTGGTGGCCTTTTTTCAAACTGCAGTTCCTTTGGAGGACACAGTTGGAAGTGTAGAATCAGTAAATCCAGCCTGTAGATCAGACTATACGTAGAATGTCAAAATACTAAATTAAAACAGCATAAAGGAAATGGAAAATGTCTAATTAACAATGCATAAGGCTCTAGAAGGTATTCTCAGCTCTAAAAGGACTGAGAATACTTATGCTCACCTAGGAAAAGGGAGAAACCTTACATGTTGTGAGTGACATTAGTGTCATTTTTCCCTCCTGTTCCTTTTTGTTTATTGCTGAGAAAAGAGACATTTTGTCAAGGCTTTTTGGCTTACACTCATCAGGATAGATGTAAGAATGCCAAATTTCAAAAGCAACAACGATTTATGTTCTATGAGAAACGGATGCTGATTGGCAAGTCAATGAGCTAAAGGCATGGGGAATGCATCAGGGAAATATCGCTCTTGGCATTTTTGCTCAATTTAAAAAAGGCACAAAACTTGATATACTTCCTTCCCTTTTTAGAGGTCAGGATCCTACATATGAATATATGTAACTTCTAGTATCATAAGTGAGTCAGATGCTGACGTTGACTGATTACGCTAATTGGTTGTCAGTGTAATTCTTGGTGCACTCAGAATTCTTGCATACTTACGAGTGGGCCAAGGGTCATTGCTTTCAGACCTGAAAAATGCCCAGTGACATCTCAAGGTATCTCAAAATTTGCAAAATAGGTGACCTTATTGTTTTATGATGCAATTATGTAATAATAACTCCAGTGGTATTCTCTGCCAACAGGGTTGTGTCAAACCAAAATTACATTCGGTCTTCCCACATAAATAATGTGGCATATAAGTTTAATGCTGGTGACATGCCAGTTTTGCAGTTCATATGGTATTATGGTCATATGGCCAGTCCATGTAGTATATTTGGAGTTTGAGAAAGCGTTTGACAAAGTCCCACATATGAGATTAATGTGCAAGATTAAAGTGCATAGGACTGGGGAAAGTGCATTGAGATGGATAGGAACCTGGTCGGCAGAGAGGAAACAAAGCATAGGAATAAATGGTTCCTTTTCAAACTGGCAGGCAGTAACTAGTGGGGTGCCACAGGGATCGGTGGTGGGACTCCAGCTATTCATAATATATATTCATGATTTGGATGAGGGAACAAAATGTAACATCCCCAAGTTTGAAGATGATGCCAAGTTGGATGGGAGGGTGAACTGTGACAAAGATGCAGAGATCCTTCAGCATGATTCCGACAGGTTAGGTGAGCAGGCATATCAATGGCAGATGCAGTATAATTTGGATAAATGTGAGGTTATTCACTTGGGAAGCAAAAACAAGAAGGCAGTTTACTACCTGAATGACCGACTGTAAATTGGAACAGGGGAATGTGCAGCAGGACCTGGGTGTCCTTGTGCACGAGTCACTGAAGGTAAGCATGCAGGCGCAGCAGGCGGTAAAGAAGGCAAATGGAATGTTGGCCTTCATTGTGAGAGGTTCTGAGTACAGGAGTAGCGATGTGTTGTTGCAGTTATACAGGACCTTGGCGAGGCCACACCTGGAATATTGTGTGCAATTTTGGTATCCTTTTCTGAGGAAGAATGCTGTTGCTTTTGAGGGAGTGCAGCAAAGGTTTACCAGGCTGATTCCAAGGATAGCAAGTCTGATTTATAAGGAGAGATTGACTAGGCTGGGATTGTTTTCTCTAGAGTTCAGATGAATGAGGGGGTATCTCATAGACACTTATAAAATTCCAACAGAACTGGACAGGGTAGATGCAGGTAGGATGTTCCTGATGGTGGGTGTGTCCAGAACTAGGGTCCACAGTACGAGGATTCGGAGTATACGATTTAGGATGGAGATGAGGAGACATTTCTTCACCCAAAGAGTGATCAGCCTGTGGAATTCACTACCACAGGAAGTAGTTGATGCTGAAACATTGAAAGTATTCAAGAGGCGTCTAGATATAGCACTCGGGGCAAATGGGATCAAAGGTTATGGGGAGAAAGCAGGATTAGGCTGTTGAGTTGGACAATCAACCATGATCATGAAGAATGGCAGAGCAGGCTCGAAGGACCGAATGGCCTCCTCGTGCTCCTAACTTCTATGTTTCTGTTTCTAAACAGCACATCCTTTCAGCTTTTTATACTAAGGAGTACTGACCGCGCTTGCACAACTGAGAACATCATGTCTAATGTTTGATATGGTCCTGATTAGCCAGCACTCCCTAAACAATTTCCACCGTGCAATATATTACACTAATAACCATTTAAAATTACCAGTATAGAGTCTCAAAGCCAATAACCTTGGGACCAAGTCACTGTTGACTTACTGGTTTTTGGGTCAGGCACGTGGGACTGAGATTGGTCTGGTGGGGTCCAAGATCACTTGGGGTGTGGGAAAAGACCACCATGTAGAGCAGATTGGTCGTCTAAAACATCCCACAACAATACAGCACCTAGCTGAACGATCCGTTGTGTGATTTTACTTTATTAAATATGAATTAAAGGATGTCATGGCAGTTTATCTGGTGTTTGGATAACCAGATTTGAGACCATGTTCTTGTAGCCGTCACTGTAGCAATGTGGCTCCTTTCGATTTGCTAGATGTTCTGTATACTCAAATCCTGGTACCAGGGTCTGCAGGCATCTTTTTTGAATTAATGAAAAGTATGAAGTACAATCATTTCCTTAAGCATTCTCTATGGTAACATCTTGACCAATCAGTGTTCAGCTGCTGACCAGTCACAAGCACCTATTTCTCATGTAGTATAGATTGTTCCCTTTGAACCTTGGCATTCTCGCAATTCTGCCCTGATAAGTGCAAGACAGAAAGCTTCAACAGAATATTTCTTCTTTCCAACAATACTTAAGTTCTCCACCATCAAGTAATCATTCCTTTGTTTCTATTGTGTGTTTCTTGCCTTTAACAGTCCTAAGAGAAATCTTTGTATCCTCACTAGCTAGAGGGGAGGTCCCAGAGGATTGGAGAATAGCCAGTGTTGTTCCTTTGTTTAAGAAGGGTGGCAGGGATAATCCAGCTAATTACAGCCCAGTGAGCCTTATGTCAGTGGTAAGGAAATTATTGGAGAGGATTCTTCGAGATAGGATTTACTCCCACTGGGAAATAAATGGGCGTATCATCAAGAGGCAACATGGTTTTGTGAAGGGGAGGTCATGTCTCACTAACTTGAATGAGTTTTGTGAGGAAGTGATGAAGATGATCAATGAGGGTAGGGCAGTGGATGTTGTCCACGTGGACTTCAGTAAGGATTTCGACAAGGTCCCTCATGGCAGACTGATACAGAAGGTAAAGTTGCACAGGGTCAGAGGTGAGCTTGCAAGATGGATTAAAAAAATCTGGCTTGGTCATAAATGACAGAGGGTAGCAATGGAAGGGCATGTTTCTGAATGGAGGGCTGTGACTAGTGGCATTCCTTGGGGATCAGTGTTGGGGGGACCTTTGATATTAGTAATATATATAAATGATTTGGAGGAAAATGTAACTGGTTTGATTAGTAAGTTTGCGGATGACACAAAGGTTGGTGGAATTGCGGATAGTGATGAGGACCGTCAGAGGATACAGCAGGATATTGATCAGTTGGTGACTTGTGCAGAGAGATGGCAGATGGAGTTTAATCCAGAAAAATGTGAGGTAATGCATTTTGGAAGGTCTAATCCAGATGGAAAATATACAATGAATAACAGAATCCTTAAGAGTACTGATAGGCAGAGGGATCTGGGTGTACAGGTACACAGGTCACTGAAACTGACCACGCTGGTGGACAAGGTAGTCAACAAGGCATACGGCATGCTTGTCTTCATTGGCCGGGGCATTGAGTTTAAAAATTGGCGGGTAGTGTTGCAGCTTTATAGAACCTTAGTTAGGCCACATTTGGGATATTGTGTTCAATTCTGGTCACCACACCACCAGAAGGATGTGGTGGCTTTGGAGAGGGTACAGAAAAGATTTACCAGGTTGTTGCCTGGTATGGAGGGCATTAGCTATGAGGAAAGGTTGTAGAAACTTGGGTTGTCCTTGCTCAAACGACGGCAGTTGAGGGGCAACCTGATAGAAGTCTACAAGATTATGAAGGGCATGGACAGAGTGGACAGTCAGAAGCTTTTTCCCAGAGTGGAAGAGTCAGTTACAAGTGGGCATAGGTTTAAGGTGTGAGGGGCAAGGTTTAAAGGTGATGTACGAGGCAGGTTTTTTACACAGAGGGTGGTGGGTGCCTGGAACTCTCTTCCAGGGGAGGTAGTGGAAGCAGATACGATTGTGATATTTAAAGGGCGTTTTGATTAATCGGATGGGAATAGAGGGATATGGTCCCCAGAAGAGTAAGGGGTTTCAGTTGTGACAGGTAGCACATGGGTGCAGGCTTGGAGGGTTGAAGGGCCTGTTCCTGCGCTAGTTTCTTTGTTATTTGTATTTCAACTTTTCCTTCATTATCGAGGGTGATCTCATTTTTATGAACATATACTGTTATCTTATAACCATGTTCTCTGAGTAAAGTTCAAGCCATTAAGATTTGAGATAAAGCTGTCACTGGAGGTGGAATAAGAAATTTGGATGGGTTTTGAAAAGGATGAAACAGACCTTTCTTAACAAGTAGTTTTCAGGGTTATTGTACCATAAGAATTTTGTGGAAAAGTGGATTAGCTGGATAGGCAAGAACTGTTCTCCTGCCTGACAAGTCAAAATAAGTTCTAATTGCCCAGAGGCCAAGTTGTCATTAAGGGCCATTGTCCAACATTAATACTTCTGTTTTTATATCATGTGTTTCACTTTGCTAACTCTTGTCACTTTGTGTGTATGCGTTTTGTATAACCATCTACTATATTTGTATACAGGACTTTGTACCTATGTGCTACAGGTGTTCAACTAATAATCCACTGCTCAATAACCAGGGAAATGTATGCATTAACTGTCGACAGCCATTTGTATTCTCTGCTTCCTCTTATGGTGAGTTTACTCTCTGCTGATGGTAGCATAATTTGCTTGCATTTATTACTCTGAAGTCTTGTTGTAGTTAGTTTGTATTTTTTTTTTCTTTTACTGTAGACTGTTTAAAATTAAACACAGCTTCACCTAGATGTAAGCCTCATCAGTAAGTGGTAAGATTCACTGAAAGAAGAAATGGCTGGAGTTTGCACACGTAGCAATGTGAAATGGTAGCAAAACTGATCAATAGCTTCAAGGAAGATAATACAGAGCTGGTAGCTGAAAAACGGCCTTGAATGTTGATAGAAGCTTGTCTGATTACTGATCACCACAGATTGTTAGAACAGTGTTCCTCCTTGAAACAAAAGCAAAGGTGGAAAGTGCTGTAATAATTCTACAGTATTGGTAGAATACATGAACAACATTTGAAAAGAAGCAGAGCACATAGAGAGGAGGAGGTCTGAGGATTGCAAGCATTTGTAAATGGATGACATATCAGCATGTGGCACTGTTAGGCACAAAGAAAGGGTACAGTAGCCATATTTGAGAAATAGTGTATGAGACTAGCTACAGAGGTAAGGAATACACAGGCAATTGGGAAGCATGAAAAATGGCAGAAAGAGGCTTTAGTGGTTATTGATGATTCTAACTGGAACCTCTCTTTAGAAACACTTCTGCCAAGTAAGTCTACACCCCTTGTTGATCTGCTTTCTTCTACAAACTGATTCTATTTTGCACTTCTATTTTGAAGTTGAGAATTAAGCACTGTCCATCCACACCGCCAAAAAGAAAGCAATACATAAACTGTAATATAGTTTAATGTGTGGCAGGCTACTGACACTTCAAAACAAAAATTCTGAAACACTTAAATACAGATCTGTGGACTTTGGAAGATGTTGGGCCCTAAATATTTCACATGAACATCCAAAACAGGATCAGAAGGAGGCAAAAAAGCAGAAATTGCTGGAAAAGCTCAGCAGGTCTGGCAGCATCTGTGGAGAGAAGTCAAAGTTAACGTTTCGGGTCAAGTGACCCTTCTTCAGATCTCAGTTAACTCTGATTTCTCTCCACAGATGTTGCCAGATGTGCTGAGCTTTTCTAGCAACTTTTGTTTTTGTTTCTGATTTCCAGCATCTGCAGTTTTTTTTCAGTTTTTATTCAGAAGTGGGCCATTTGGCCTCTCAAGCTTTTTCCTCCATTCAGCAATATCATGGCTGATCTCTTTCTGTTTAGAATTCCACATCACCATCTATCCTTAATAACCTTTGATTCTCCTGCCTACCAAGAATCTATCCACCTCTTCTAAAAACTATCCAATGACTCTACCACCAGTACCTTCAGAGGTAGAGAGTTTAAAGTTGCACAACTCTCTGTGAGAATTAAAAAATCCCTTATCTCTGGACTGAAAGGGTGACCTCTAATTTTAAAACAGTATCTCCTAGATATGGATTGACCCACATGAGGAAATACCTTTTCAATATCCATATTGTGAAGACCTTTCAGGATCTTGCACACTTCCAACAAGTCACACTTGATCTTCTAAACTCCAGTGGAAACAAGCCCAGCCTATCCAACATATCTTCATGAGACAAACTAATCATCCATGTATTAATGGCGTAAAACCTCCTCCAAGCTGCCTCGAATGAAGAGACATCCTTTCCTAAACAAGGTGACCAAAACTGTAGTTTCTGGCCATGCATACTTACTGCACAAGTTGCAGTGCATCAAGCGTGCCGTGTTCAAGTGTTCACCGAAAACCTAGACAAGTACGCCACCACAGTCATGGACTTCATTACCAATTGCGTTGGGGACTGTGTACCAAAGAAGTCAATCCGAGTGTTCCACAACAGTAAACCTTGGATGAACCAAGAAATCCACTGCCTACTGAAGACAAGGCATGCAGCATTCAAGTCGGGTGAGCCAGATCTATACAGAAAATCCAGGTATGACCTCCGCCTAGCCATTAGGGAGGCCAAGAGACAGTATCAGACCAAGTTAGAGGCCCAGACCTAGCAAACAGACTCCCGCCATCTATGGCAAGCCTAAACAACATTATGGGATACAGAATGAAACAATGTAAGATAGCAGACAAAGACACATCCCTTCCTGACATGCTCAATGCTTTCTATGGTCGGTTTGAGCAGAATACCATCGGCGTGGCGACGCCTGTCCCGACAGCCCCAGAGACACTTGTTCCCCCTGTCACCTCTTCAGAAATCAGATCAATCTTCCTGGGAGTCAACCCAAGGAAAGTGACGCGCACAGTCATGTCCACGGCTGAGCGCTCAGATCCTGTACGCACCAACTGGTGGAGGTATTCACCGACATCTTCAACCTCTCCCATCCTACAAGCCGAAGTCCCCACCTGTTTCAAGAAGACCAACATCATCCCCGTACCCAACAAAACACTAGCACTGTGCCTTAATGACTACCGCCCAATGGCTCTAACTTCAATCATCAAGAAGTGCTTCAAGAGGCTGGTCATAGCCCACATCAACTCTAGTCTCCCAATCTGCCTCAATCCCATACAATTTGCTTACTGCCATAACAGGTCTATAGAGGATCCATATCCCTTACCCTTGCACTCATCCTTGGAACATCTGGACAACAAAGACACCTATGTCAGACTGCTGCTCGTTGACTACAGCCTTCAACACCATTATCCCTTCCAGACTGATGTCAAAATTGTGTGGCCTTGATCTTGGCTCCACCCTCTGCACCTGGTTCCTCAGCTTTCTAACCGTTAGGCCGCAATCAGTGAGGATAGGTAACTGCACATCCTCCACAATAACACTCAACACTGAAGCCCCCAAGGATGTGTCCTCAGCCCCCTACTGTATTCCCTGCACGCCTACAACTTTCTGAATGAACCTATCTACAAGTTTGCTGATGACCCCACCATAGTGGGACGGATATCTAACAAAGACGAGTCAAAATACAAAAGGGAGATAGAGGGCTTAGTGACATGGTGCAATGAAAACAATCTGTCTCTCAATGTCGGCAAAACTAAAGAATGAATCATCGACTTCTGAAAGAAAGGAGGAGAACACCTACCCATCTACATCAATAGAACTGAGGCTAAGAGAGTGAAGAACATTGAGCTCCTTGAAGGGATGATAACCAATGACCTGTCCTGGACTTCCCACGTAAATGCAACAATCAAGAAGGCACAACAATGCCTCTTCTTCCTCAGGCAGTTCAGGAAATTTGGCATGTCTACAAGGTCCCTCACCAATTTTTATAGATGCACTATTGAAAATATACTGTCTGGGTGCATAATGGCCTGGCCTGGCATGGCAACTGCTCTGCCCAGGACTGTAAGAAACTATAGAAGGTGGTGTGCACAGCCCAGACCATCACAGAAGCCAACCTTCCATCCATGGACTCTATTTACATGGTTCGCTGCTGCAGAAAGATGGCCAACATCATCAAAGACCCATCACACCCAGGTAATGACCTCCTACAACTTCTTCCATCAGACAGAAGATACAGAAGCTTGAACACATGCATGAGCAGGTACAGGAACAGCTTCTTTCTGGCTGTTATCAGACTGTTGATTGGACTCTGGCCTCAAATATTATGTAACCTACAATGTAACCTGTTTGCCTCTAAGTCTTCTTGATCTATACATGCTTTGCTTGCTGTGATCTGCCTGTACCACTTATAAACAAAGCTTTTCACTGTATTTTAGTACACGTGACAATAAATCAATCAACCAGTAACAATCAATCAATGCCATGTAAATCTTGAAATTGTGAAGTTCCTTGCTACAGTAAATAGCTCCAAATTTGTTGAGTGCTGGAATTTTAGGCAGGCGATTTTTGTAATGAGTTGGGAAATGAATGTAGTAGTGACAAGTATCAGGGTAATCTGTAAATCATTAATAAAGTTGGTGAAGCCAGACAAAATGGAGTTAATATTTCAGGTTACATGACCTTTTGTTCAGGATTTTCTTTCCTATTGACTTCATACATGTTCACTTACTGATTTAATACCCTCTGAAAAGCTGCCTTGCTCCAAAGAGGCTTTGTAACGTAATATAATACACTGCCTATTAAGCATTTCAGTGTTTGGGATGGCCAGTGGTCATTAGTGTTTTATTTCCCCTTGCTTTTTCTGTCTTTTTTTTATTTCTCCTCACCATTCTCCACCCAAAAGTATTGGCTCTTAATCGATGTATACACTCTCCCATACCTTACCCTAGTGTCAGCTCACAATTGAATGGTCGCAATGAGTTGTCCAGCTTCACATCCAAAGCCCATTGTGCTCTCAGGATCTCTGCACAAGTAGGCACTTTCTGAAACAATCTGTTATGATCTTTAACTAATTTGATCTAATTTCATTTGTGATTCTGTTTAAGATCAGAACAGACTGGCCACAGACTCTGAGCTCTTCCTGATTTGTGACTCTATTACTCACAGCATTGAACAGCTCAGCCACTTTATATCATTTATTTTGACCTGGAAGACAAACTTTTTATATGTTTGTAAATTTTTATTCTGCCCGTATCCTAATACTACCTTTTTACAGCTCCAGTGGTTTCTTCAATTTTATTCATACAACTATAATGCCAGTTTGAATAATTGGTAACTCACTAACCTCTGAGTCAAGTGTTTCTGGATTTATAGTCCATTCCAGAAATACAGCACGTGATCCAGGCTTATACTTCACAGCAGTACTGAGGGAATATTCTTGAGAAGTAATAATAGGTTTATCAACACCTGCAAACAGAAGCATTAAACTGTGGCTCCGGTCACCTGTCATATGAACATGAAAATTCCATGGCACTATTTGAAATATGACAGAGGTCTTCTGGTTTCCTGGTGGAAATTTATTTCCTTGCTGTTTGTGGAAACCTGCTCTGCACAATTTAGTTGCTGCACTTTGTATTAAAGCTGCTGTTACTTAATAGCATTGTTTGTAAGTGCTTTGACACATCCTGAGGTCTTGAAATGTGTCATATAAATGCAAGTTTTAAGTATTTTGTTTATTGAGCCCAGTTTATTGAAATATTCTGTTGCTGCAGCCACACATCCCAGACTGTTTTCTTCTTTTGTACAGAAAAATGTAGTGAAACATAATCTTATTCCAAATATCCCCTATCGCTCAAAGATAAACTGTTAACCAGATCATCACGGATTAAAGACTTTAATCCAGGTTACATTGACATTGGGTTTTCCCTTTTATGCTTAAACTGTGATTTTGCTTTTCCCCATTTAACAGAATAATGAAACTGACCATAATGTTGGCTAATTCCAATGCTTTTTGCCAAACTATTTTAGTTTCACTAAAGAAATACTGAGGTGAAGCCTTTTCCAAGTGTGAATGTACATTTAGTTTTTCATTCCCATTTTACCCCTGTCCAAGGTGATTATTCAGATGGATTCTTCTGTGATTGATCTTAAGCAACATAGTTCCTCTCTCATTTTCAAGCAATAATTATGTAAACCACTTTAAAAGTGAAACAATTTCATTTTCACCCAGTTCGTTTATAGTTGAGTATGTATTTCCCGACTCTCAAGCAAAAGTGAGAACGGGATCAATCTCAAATCGCAATTATAATTTACTGTTAATCTTAATCATCTTGTTTTATAATTTTGTCTTTTCATTATTTGATAAGGAGTCTTGTATCCTTGTGTTATTGCAAAGTTCTGCTGAGTCAAGGAGTCCTTCATGTAATCTACCTTAGACTTATTATAAAGTGTTAAATCCTGTTAGTTGCCAGGACACAGATCTTTTAAGAAGATAGTAAGACCTAACATTGTTTCTAGCAGATCTACTTGACTATTTGAAGAATTTGACATATATGTATCTGGGATTTGTTTGTGAATGCCTATAGGCACACATTTTAAAACATACATCTTAAAGCATTATCTGCACTTGAAGCACATATTCTAGAGAGAAATCAGTTTACATTATAAATGTCATATACATTTCAGCATTTTGCTTATAGATGTAGTCTACTGCCGAGTGTTGACCCAGAATGCGTCTGTGTCCTGGGGTAACCTAGATTATATGATCTTTTTCAACTCTGTGTACAATCCATCCTTCCCTTGTTGGAGATTTGTACCTGTCTTTGAGCCAATTGGAGTTTGTGGTTGAACTTAATGACCTTAGATAACTGTGGGCCATCCAGGAGAGACTATGCTTGAGGAGGAACAGAAAACACGCTGGCAAATAAAAACGTAGATATGGAGAAAATAGATGCAGGAGTAGGCCATTTGGCCCTTCGAGCTAGCACCACCATTCAATATGATCATGGCTGATCATGCAATCTCAATATCCCATTCCTGCCCTCTGCCCACACCCTTTGATCCCTTTACCCACAAGGGTCACGTCCAGCTCCCTCTTGAATATGTCTAATGAACTGGCCCCAGTAGCTTCCTGTGGGAGAGAATTCCACAGGTTCACAACTCTGAGTGAAGAAATTCCTTCTCATCTCAGTCCTGAATAGCTTACCCCTTATTCTTAGACTGTGATCCCTTGTTCTGAGCTTCCCCAATATTGGGAACATCAAGCCTATGCAGTGCTATCAGGATTTTATATGTTACCTGCAGTGTAACAAAACAAATCTCATTGCCATTTAGAATTATTGCCTTTAGAACATAGAACAATACAGCGCAGAACAGGCCCTTCGGCCCTCGATGTTGCGCCGCCCTGTGAACTAATCTAAGCCCATCCCCCTACACTATCCCATCATCATCCATATGCTTATCCAAGGACTGTTTAAATGCCCCTAATGTGGCTGAATTAACTACATTGGCAGGCAGGGCATTCCACGCCCTTACCACTCTCTGAGTAAAGAACCTGCCTCTGACATCTGTCTTAAATCTGTCACCCCTCAATTTGCAGCTATGCCCCCTCGTACTAGCCGACGTCATCATCCTAGGAAAAAGACTCTCACTGTCCACCCTATCTAATCCTCTGATCATTTTGTAGGTCTCTATTAAATCCCCTCTTAGCCTTCTTCTCTTCAATGAGAACAGACCCAAGTCCCTCAGCCTTTCCTCATAAGACCTTCGCTCCAGACCAGGCAACGTCCCGGTAAATCTCCTCTGCACCTTTTCCAATGCTTCCACATCCTTCCTGTAATGGGGCGACCAGAACTGTACACAATATTCCACGTGAGGCCGCACTAGCGTTTTGTACAGTTGCAGCATGACATCACAGCTCCGGAACTCAATCCCTCTACCAATGAAACCTAACACACTGTATGCCTTCTTAACAGCACTATCAACATGGGTGGCAACTTTCAGGGATCTATGTACCTGGACACCAAGATCCCTCTGCACATCCACACTACCAAGAATCTTTCCATTGACCCAGTATTCTGCCTTCCTATTATTCTTCCCAAAGTGCATCACCTCACATTTATCTGCATTGAACTCCATTTGCCACCTTTCAGCCCAGTTCTGCAGTTTATCCAAGCCTCCCTGCAACCTGCAACATTCTTCCACACTGTCCACCACTCCACCGACTTTAGTGTCATCTGCAAACTTACTAACCCATCCACCTATGTCTGCGTCCAAGTCATTTATGAAAATGACAAACAGCAGCGGTCCCAAAACAGATCCTTGTGGCACACCACTAGTAACCGGACTCCAGGCTGAATATTTTCCATCAACCACCACTCTTTGGCTTCTTTCAGAAAGCCAGTTTCTAATCCAAACTGCTAAATCTCCCTCAATCCCATGCCTCCGCATTTTCTCCAATAGCCTACCATGTGGAACCTTATCAAAGGCTTTACTGAAGTCCATGTACACCACGTCAACTGCCCTACCCTCATCCACATGCTTGGTCACCTTCTCAAAAAACTCAATGAGGTTTGTGAGACACGACCTGCCCTTGACGAATCCATGTTGACTATCTCCAACCAAATTGTTGCTTGCTAGATGATTATAAATCCTATCTCTTATAATCCTTTCCAAAACTTTTCCTACAACAGATGTAAGGCTCACTGGTCTATAATTACCTGGGTCATCTCTACTGCCGTTCTTGAACAAGGGCGCAACATTTGCAATCCTCCAGTCCTCTGGTACTAAACCTGTAGACAATGACGACTCAAAGATCAAGGCTTTTCTTAAATGGCATTTACACACAACTAGGGGTAACTTGCTTAACCCATCATGCATGAATTAGGGACAATGCTGAGACTTGGATCTTCCTGTCACATGACAGCCACCGTCACAACCATGTAAGGTCTTGGCCTGGCCATGGTCCATATGCGCATGAATGGGGCCATTGGTTAGGAACGAGAAAGTGGGTTGTGGCTTATTTCTCCTTTCTCTGATTCAGGAATATAGAGGCCAGTTGTAGCAGGCAATGAGAAATTTGGTTTATTAAGATCCCTTGATAACATAGGATACTATCATGCATAATTTTGTGTGTGCGCACATGTGTGACGCAACCTGGCTTGGGTAGACAGTGGCTGATGCAATGTAATGTGGACAAATGGAAACAGTGCATTTTGGGAGGAATGTGTATCTGAATTTACAGATGTTGGAAAGGTGTTAATGTACAGAGACCTAGGGTTCAAAATAAATGGCAGGTAGATACAGCCATTTAAGAAGGCTGACTACATTTAGGTTATACAAATAAGGACACACAAGACAGAAGTGTAAAAACAATGATAATTTTGTAAAAAATGTGGATAAAGGCAGTTAGAGTATTGAACCCCTGGTTAAGGAATGAATATTAATTTGGTATTTGGTGACATAAATGATTAGGAACTGTGGTTATGGGTATAGTTATGAGGGACTGTTCCCACAGCAGCAGAGATGGCTGTGAGAACACTTTTTTTTGGGAGGCACGTTACAGGGATAATGTCACTGGACTAATAGTCCAGAGCTCTGGGCTAATGTTCTGAGGGCATGGATTCAACTCCCACCATGGCAAATGGTATTATTTGAATTCAGTGTAAAGCTGGCGACCATGTTGCTACTGTTGATTGTTATTAAAACAAAATCCAGCTGGTTCCCTGATGCCCTTTAGGGACGGAAATCTATCATCCTTACCTGATCTGCCCTACATGTGACTCCAGACCCGCAGCAGTGTGGTTGGCTCTTAACTGCCCTCTGGGCAATTTTGCTAATAATAACCAGTGACATGTATCCCCTGAATAATAATAAAAAAAAGTAGCTTGTTTCAAAATTGTGAAGGTCATACATCGTTTCCACTTCAAGGGAGTTGTGATGTTGACTTTACATCCCATTTATAATTATCAGTAAAAGAGCAAAAAGAGGTTATGAAGAATTTCTTCCACCAAAACCGGTTTTAGAACATGAAGCGTTCTACCATTGGAATGCATATGGCAGAGATTCTTGCCTCTTCTGAAAGAAAATCTCATAAAAACGTTTGAAACAGGAGAATGAGCAGGACATTGGGATTAGTTTAGTTGATAGAGGGTTAGCAAAAGAAGTGGGGAGGGTGGAATTAATATTGGAATGGTGTAACCTAACAAAGGCTGACTCAAACGTTATTGACCCATGGGCTGTTTGTGCTGCATTTCTGTATGGTTCTATTGGTTGTAGTCTGAAGATGTTTGATCATTGCCTTAGATTTTGTGAGCTTGTTACATTTGTGAGAGCCAAACATTGGAAGTCCCTGCCCAGCCTTTCCTTTGTTCTCCAAAACCAAAGCACCCGCATAACCAGGATTGGAGTTGGGTAGATGGTAAATTCTATTCTCCTCATTTTTCTCCGAAGGCTCTGAGGCAAGGTGTAGTAAATTCAGGATCTCGTTCAACCATGAAGAATCCAATCACAATCCAGGAATAGGAAGGAAGAATGATAATTAAATAAGGTTCTGAAACCCTGCTAGATGGAAGGAAGGTGAAAGTTGAGAAAAGTCAGTAGGAATAGTTACAACAATGCAGCCTTTCCTTGAACTACTTGTTTCAAAAGGCCTATAATATTAAAAAAAAATCACATACTGAATTTGAAGGACTTGACAAAATATTATTCAAGGATAGAGCGAGGAAGTCATTATTCTTTAAACTGAATTTCACAAGTAATTTTCACATTTAGATCTGAACTCAAAAAGATTTGAATCAGATGAGCTACACACAGTTCCACAGGGCTTTCATCTTATGACTGTTTTGCTGGGTTTTCAGAGGTGCTGCCACTTGTTCAGTTCTATTTGGAAGAAGGGATCACAGATGAAGAAGCAGTGGCCCTAATTGATCGAGAAGTGCCGAGCACAGAACTGAAAAAGGACAGATGGCAGGAAAAGAATATTGGAGGTATGCATTTTATAGCATTACTTCTAGAGTGAAGAGGGTGGCACATTGAAGCTCTAACGTATACCATAATAGAATGTTGGCCACCCACCAGATTACACTGCATTGGGACAATACCAAGATCAGTCTGAAAAATGGGAGGGAAAATCAGCTCTTGGCATCATTTGTCCATCTGATTGAAACTACTTCAGTCAGAGCTGGGATTATGTTGCTGGTATGTATGTGTTGCCCGGAGCAGGAGGATCAGGAGCATACAGTGGAAGAAGAACAGAAATATAATTATGCTATTGACTTAATATCTGTACTTTTGGAGTATTAAAAATCTGTTGCTACTAAGGAAAGTTAGCATTTGCCAATGTGTGTTGTGCCTACTGCTAGTTCCAAATCTAACTCCCTGTGCTACCTAGGTTTGTGGCGCTAATTATAACACAGTCTGTTGAGGCTGTTGGGCTCATTGGCCCTTTTAATTGTGTTAAAAGATATTGTGATCACTATGTCATTGGAAATTTTCAAGGCACAGTAGCAGATGCCAGGAAAGTTCACCACTTTGTTGCTGTTGTCAAGAAACGTGGACTGGCTTATCTGAAGCTCACCTTGCAACAGGTAGATTACATTGACAGCAAGGCTCACAACTACAACAGAAATCCTTCTGCAGATGTAAACTCCAACCTATTGCCCCTCACGTCCAGTGAATTCTTTTTGGGTGTGGGTAATTAAAGGCCATTTCATAAGCAGCAATGAAGGGCATTAGCTCAGTTGGAGCTCTCTCATGTCGAGACCAGAAAATTGCCAGTTCAAGCTGTACCCCAGAGAATTAAGTACATAATGCAGGTTGACTGACTTAGCGCAGCACTAAGTACTAAGTGAGTGCTGCACTGTTGAGGGGCCAACTTTTGGATGAAATGTTAAACCAGATCCAGGTGCTTCGATTGGTGCTCAGTTTATTTATTCACTCATGGGATGGGGACATCACTGGATGGACAGCATTTATTACCCTTGAGAAGGTGGCTTCTCGAACCACTGCAGTGGACGTGCTGTTGGTTAACCCACTGTGCCGTTAGGGAGGGAATTTCAGGATTTAGACCCAGTGACTGTGAAGGAATGGAGACATATTCCCATGTCAGGATGATGAGTGGCTTGGAGAGGAACTTGCAGGTGATGGTGTTCCCATGTATCCGCTACCCTTGTCCTTCTAGATGTAGTCATAGGTTTGAAAGGTGCTGCCTAAGGATCTTTGGTGATATCCTGCAGATGTGTCTTGTAGATATTTCACACTGCTGTTATTGAGCATTTGTGGTGCAGAAAGTGGATGCTCGTGGAAAGCTGCTGAACTAAATCGCTTATGATTATAAACTTGTTTTATTTTCCAATAAACTTTGAAATATTTCTTTACCACCTTTGTAGATGCACAGACTCTACAGCTTGATGACAATGTGACAAAGATTGAGACGGACCCATTTACTGCAAAACTGAGCTTTGAGGTAATTTGATATTGTTAAATTCACATACGACAATACAACAATTTCCATGCGACTTTACAATGGAGGAAGAGGTCAAAATACCTTTGGTGACTGGGAAACTAAAAATAAATCCACGGGAGGATCTAACTGAATTTATTAGAAGTTTTCTTTTTAAAAAATATGATGAAAGTGATGAGGCAAGTCTCCAAGATCTTTGTGGATTTGCTGCAGGTGTTAAAAGCTGTAGTTGAGGTAATTGCAGAGGTGTTGTTCATTATCTTCCAAAGTTCTTTTGATTCAGGAATTATGTGACTGCATTGAAAACTTGCAGTGTTCACTCCACTGTTTATGACATGTGTGGAAGATCTGTCAATTTCATGTCGGTAGTAGGAAAGAAATGACATCATTAGTGCAATAGAAGGTGAATGGGCACTTGGCTTGGCCTCAAAGCCAAAATAGATCTGTTATCAATAGGTTATGTCTGACTTCCAGAGGCCAGTGGCATAGGTTAGCAATGTCTATAGCTGATACCTGTGTGGATTTGCAAGAGGCAATAGATAAGGTTCTGCACAAAAGGAGAAATGAAAGACAGCAGAATTGGAGCAACTGTGTCACATGGTTTCAAAATGGTTGGAAGGCTGGAAACAGAATGTTGGAATATTCTTTAATTGTCAAAGAAGTGACAAGTGGTGGACCTCAGGAAGCTGTACAATGGCCTTCTCACCATGTCAATAATTTGGATGAGGTAATAGAATTACAACCCAAATCTTCCCATCACAATAACAATGAACTCTGAGCTGAGGAGCTGATTTACACTGGAACTCTTGCTTCAACACAAATGGGAGATTGTGTGGATAGTTATCCTGTACTTACACTAATTTTTACCCAACATTTGTAAAACCTGTTCAGCGTAGCCCTTTAAATCGGGAGAGTGTCAAAGTTGGCATCAGTGAAATTGATTACTCCCATCCTTAAACTGCTTGTTCCCGAGACATACCCCAACACTACTCCTCCCCAAAAAGCCCTCACCACCCCCAGGCTCTGATCCTACGAGCCCTAACACTGCTCACATTCCTTTCATTCATGTTCTGCCCAGGTACCGGTGTACAATGAACACAGTAGGAAGGTGCCCAGTGCCGGGGGTTCAGATTGATGGTGGAGAATTTCAGGGGATTTTTCTGAGAGCACCTTTCATTCTCCTAAAATCCACAGATGTAGTCTCCTCAATCTCTCCTCACAGGACAGTCCCACCATCCCAGGAATCAGATTGGTGAACCTCTGCTATGTTCCCTCAACGGTGTTCCTCCTTCCTTAGGCAAAGGAATCAGAACTGCACACCATACTCCAGGGTCAGTCTCACCAACATTCTATACAATTTGAAAAAAAAACTTCGTTGCTTCTGTACTCAAATCTTTTAATGATAAAGGCCAGTGTACCATTTGCCTTCCTGATAGCTTGCAGGTTCAGCAAGCAAACTTTCAGTGACTTATCAAAAAGGGTACCCAGGTTCCTTTGGACATCAGCACTTCCCAATACTGTGCACCTTCATTCTGTCCAATGAACTGGTTAACCTCTCTCTTGTTCACCTCTCACTTGTTCACATTATGTTTAATCAGAATTATTCTTGCCCATGTGGCCAGTCTAAATTCCTTTGAAGCCTCTTAGCATCCTCCTCACAACTCATATTCAAACCTGAAGAAGGGTCTTGACCCGAAATGTCAGTTTTCCTGCTCCTCTGATGCTGCTTGGCCTGCTGTGTTCATCCAGCTCTATACCGTGTTATCTCAGATTCTCCAGCATCGGCAGTTCCTACTATCTCTGTAACATATTCAAGCCTGTTTTGTGCCATCCAGAGCAGACAGAATGAGCTAAGTAGCCTCCTACACTGTAACAATTCAACAGCTATAAATCCTTTTGCCTCTGCCTGTATTGGACCCAGAATTGTCTTTGGTAACCTTTTCTTTTTTACCTCACTATAGAAGCTTTTACAGTATATTTTTATGTTACTTAGATTACACACGTTTTATTCATATTCTAACACTGAGGGGGATCATGATCTGAAACTGTTCCCTAGGAGCCTTTGGATGTTCAAAGTTGATTTGAAACTTTTGAAAATGAAACTTGTAGATTGTAATTGGATGACAGCATTAAGGGATGTGGAACAAATATATAAATAGAGTTGAAATAAAGATAATCAAATTAATTGGTGGAAGAGGTTGCAGAGGCTGAATGATCCCTCTTATTTATATTAGATGTATAACCAATGTTCTTTCAAACAGATAGAAAAAATTGATGTAAAGTATTTTTCGACTGAATTTTATCTTCTGAGAATTGTGCCAGGATAGAAATGTCTTATAAAATGCCATCCAGGCTTCACCTGGAGTGTCAGTCTCCTTTGAGCACATTTCATCTCATTTCATCAACTCCTCAGCCTTTCTCAAGGGTCATTGTTGGTGGCAATTTTCTGTGGAAAATTTAAATTTGCAAGTATCTGTTGCTGGGTTCATTTAAAATATTGAAAAATCTTTAAGCACAGCATTTGTTGAGGGTACAAACCTACATCATGGCAGTTCCTCAGCCCTATCTACCAAATATGCTCCAAGATAGCTTGAATACTCTTGAGTCCTGGGACAAGAGCTTGGTGTTACCTAGAGGATGGAATAAAAATGTATGTTTGTGATTATAAGTGAAATATCTTTGATACCAATATTTCAACGTTTTCAAAAAGATCAAATCTATTATTCTTACATTAGCAATAAGCAAAATAATAGAACACATCACTAGGGACATTGACATGAAAATATGTCTTAAGTGACAGCCAACACTGTTTTAGAAGGCAGTTTGGCTGGATCAACCATGTCGTTGTGACATTTCTGAAGACACTGCATGCAATTTCAGCATTTGTCAGATTCCCCACCTCAGTGTGTTATCTTGCAAGTGAAGGAGCTTCCCCACTGAGAGTGTAAGGAAATAGATCAGATTCTGCAGCTTTGCTGTCTGGTTTATTGACATGAACCTATTGTGAAGGATGCATTGCAGACTGAATTCTCAGTGGCATATTTCCAAATAATTGTTTGCAATTGAATAAGAACAGGATTATAAGAGCTCTGTGGGGCAACTTTCATGGTCAGAGAATAAAGTACCATGTATCGGAAAGCAAAGTTCAGTCTTCAACATCATGACAAATGACAAATTGTAACCTAGCAGCCACAAGTTAAATATACATCTCAAATGTGCTGTCACTTTTATTAAAACTTCAATTTGGAGTTTAGTTTAAAATTTAAGATAAAACTGCTGTCTTAATTTATGATTGCCTGTGGATTTGATGGTGTTACCAATCCAATAAGGTCCAATTGGTGAGGAATTGTTGCTATTCATTGTCAAACTATTTACCTAATAGTCATTAGCACTTTTACAGCGCAGAGGGAGGCCATTTGGCCCATCAAGTTGATTTTTGACTTTCTGTAGAGCAATCCGATCAGTCTCATTGCGCAATAGTATCATTGCTCTGCTCTATCGCTGTAATCCAGTTTATTGCCCTTTAATACCAATTTCAATTTCCTTTTGAAATCATTCATTGTCTCTATTACCACCCTCCATTAGGCAGAGGGTTCTGAGTAATTGTGCCCTGCTCTGTAAAATTGCTCTTCCTTGCACCCCCTGCAGCTATGTCCTATTACACTACAATTGTGACTGAGTCCATGTGTCACCATTTTATTGGAACAGCTTTTCTTTGTCTACCTTACTGAAATAGGTCATTACTTTGCACACCTGCATCATCATATCTCCTTACGCTGTTGCCTGGTTTTTAAAATTTACTAATTAGTGGGATGTGGATGTTGCTGGCCAGCCAGCAACAATTGCCTGTCCCTAGTTGTCCTTGTGAAGGTAATGGTGAGCTGCCTTCTTGAACTGCTGCAGTCCACCTACTCTGGTTGACCCACAATGCCATTAGGGAGACAATTCCAGGATTTTGACTCTGCAACAATGAAGGAAGAGCAATATATTTCCAAGCCAGGGTGATGAGTGGCTTGGAGGAGAAGTTGAAGGTGGTGGTGTTACCATGTATCTGCTGCCCTTGTCCTTCTAGATGGAGGTGGTTGTTGGTTTGGCAGGTGCTGTCTGAGAATCTTTAGTGAATTTCTGCAATGCATCTTGTAGATAGGGCTTTTCTACAGATTGCAGACTGGGGCCGTCACAGCCTGGAAACCTGGAAAGCGTTACATCTAAGTCTTGCAAAAATAATCTGCAGTCTAGTCCAATGATGACAAATGTATTAGTCTTTTGTTCCTTTTTTTTTGCAGCAAGGAGGCTCAGATTTTGTTCCTGTGGTTGTGAATAGAGAGGTTCTGCAATCAATGAGTAGGAGGGATGTTCTGATTAAACGCTGGCCAAAGCCATTAAGGTGGCACTACTTTCGATCACTGTTACCCGATGTCTCCATTACAATGTGCCCTACATGTTTCCAGGTGAGAATGTTGTTATACACTCCTTTAAAATCTTATTCTCTACTGCCTGTGTCCTCAACTCCTAATCAAGTTTCCTTGAGAGATTCCCTCTCTCCTCTGCTATTCTCTGCCCTGACTGACTCTTCATTCAGTTAGTTCAATGATTCTCCACTCCCCTTGACACTTCTCCTAAGAATTCAACCCCGTCCTGTCCTGTCCTGCCTGTGCATCAACTTTTATGTTCATACCCTCCTCCCTTGAGTTTCTCACCTCTTTTGCTGTATCTCCTTCCATGTTTCCAATACCTCACTTACAGGAAAACACCTGCTTACAACCCTCACACCCAAAACCCCTTGCATCCTTCTGCATCAGCTCGAAGAAATACAAGCTGTTCCCCAAGTAACTTACAACTAAATTTACAAACTCGAGCCTCGTAAGCCCTGATTTTAACGACACCCACCCGACAGAAATAGGACATTTCTGATCTAGTCCTGATTTTCTGTCTTGTCAGCCTTCCTGGCCTCATCTTCACTGTTTCCAGTCCAGTGTAAGCAAATCTCAATGAATCTGATCCTGCTGGACCACAGCAAATCATTTAGGAATTCACTTTAGTCTGCTGTAAGAGTATATTACTTCATAATCATTTAGAATAAACTGTTAGCTTATTTTCTCCACCATCAACTGTCTCTTCACCCTTGTACTTTATGCCTTGACTTATGTAACCCAAAATATTGACCAGTTCTTGTACTTTCAGGGAATTAAGTGCCTGAATTCCTCTGTCTCTCACACCCTTCTTTATATTCCTGATAGCTACATTCATGTTTGCCCACTCATGTATCTTGCATTTACCCCGACTCATGCCTGATAAAGCCATCTTTGCCCAGTGCTGCGTTACTACAGTTCTCCTTCACCAACAGATGTTTCACAGTGAAGACTATGAGCTGCTTGTTCTCCAGCACAACTGCTGTCCATACTGTCGCCGGCCAATAGATGAACCCAGTGTCTGATCACCACAGCGTGACGAAAGACTAGAAAGGATAATGCCATTCCTGGGATAGAGGAATCTCAACCTGAAGAACTTCACAGCTGCTACTAATGTTAATGGCATCATCTGTTGTACCTTGATCTACTTCACACTGACCTTCCAGACCAGGCTGGTTGTATTGTGGAGGCATGGAGACCAACTCTATCATTTAGAATACTGAACATAGAAGTATCTCATAGATTCACTCCCTTAGTGTTAGCATTCAGTTATTGATTGAACAGAAAATGAAACGATTGAGGACTGTATGTGATGTGAGAAATGTGTATGTTAACGAAAATAACCTCATGGGTGACACCTATATGATGTGACCAGTTCTTTAAATACAATCCCTCTGTGGTATATGGTATATGAGTAATGCTGGTTCATTCACGATCAGCAATAGGTTGATTAGACTTAGTATTAACAGTTTACTCCCATTCCCAACTCCAGCTGCCTCCCCTGAGTGTATGGTTTTCCAGGAGATATATTGGAAGATCTTGTTGAACTATAACTGCATACATTAGCTGCAGCAGAGTGTGCGATTGGTACCTACTTTCAAGCTAACTAAATGAATATGCACCACTGATATGGAGCTTTGACTCTTGGGACCAATATTCCTCCCACTGATTTGAAGTATATTACAGAACCAGAATAGTTTTACAGCAGTCCCCCACCTCCCACAGCATGTATTTCCTTTGTGTTTGCTAATTTAAAAAACATGCCAAAATCAGCTGCAGTAATCTACAAAGCACAAGTGGTGTTTGTCTAGTTTGTTCCTCTCTCCTCCTCCCTGCTCCTGAAAGATTAAGTGCTGTGCTTCAAACAAGGGATGATACCAAATTGTAAGAGCTGCAAGTATTTCTTCCTCTCTGAATGAGGGGAAGCCAGACAAGATGGGGGAGAGAATGAAATATCTGCTTACCATGATGTGGTTGAGGAAGGGTGGGAGGACGCTGGAGTGGAGAACATAAAGACCAGCGTGCATTGGTTAAGTTGAATGGCCTGTTTCTGTGCCATTTTATCCAATGCAAGCCTATATCAAAATCTATGAAATAGTTGCTTTGGGTTTGTATGATTACCTCCATGCTACCTTGGTCCAATTTAAATCCAGTTACCTCAAAGTAAAATTAATACATTCCATGTGAACCAAAATACGATTACACCCACCCAGTTTAAAACCTGCCTGCAGTATATAAGATCTGCTGAACTATTTTCAAAAAATGAGCTCACAAACAAAACCCTATCTTTACACCAATTGAGAAGCCTTTTGACGGAAATGTGTGTGGAGTGAGGATGGAATTTGTATTCTCGGTAAATTTAATTGGCATGTTTGGAGCTTGTTTATTAAAAGATGTCTGGAATGGTTTGGTTTGCCATTTTACATAAACATACATATAGAACAGCACAACACAAGAACAGGCCCTAACATAATCTTCTCATTTATGGACAGTGCTTGATGGTTTTACAGTCTGTGCTGAGGGCAGCTTTGTGATGATATCGTAGTTGTACCTAACCATTACAGGAGTCCATCTGGCAGATGATGATATTCTGCAGTGTCTCTGAGGTTTGGGTCAGGTCCAGTTCAGACTGTTGAGGTAACAGTCTCTTCTCAGTGCAAGAAATGAGCTTTGGACAGTCACAACCCACTTCCCAGAGAATGCAAGTTTACAGCAACCTCTACTGTTTAATTATGGGGGCAATTTTCTGTTTGCATACTTCTCACACAGAGTATCATCTACTGGGATAGCACAGCAAGAGATCAAACAACATAAACACAAAACTCACAGAATTCACCCTGATACTTCCTGCTGACCTGAACTTTGCACTAAGAATACTACCAAGTGAAATCTTATTTTTAATTGGTCGGTCCGATTCTGGTTGGATTTTGGTGAACATTAAAGGTCTCAGATTGATGCAGTGGGAGATTTGGCATAGGACATATTGACTGAATAGTGTATAAGGAACTTGATTCAGGGATTGTCGTTTTCCAGACTGTCCCTGTTGTGGGAGTGTTTGATAGGGACATTGGAGAGAGAACTTTACTCTGTACCTAGCCCCATGCTGTCCCTATCCTGGGAGTGTTTGGGATGTGGACAGTGTCAGAGAGGTTTACTTTAAGTTTAAAAGTGTAGAAGGACCTTTACTCAGAATCTAACCCTGTGCTGTAGAGTGTTTAATGGAGGCAGTGTTTCTTCAGTTTCAGTTTCAAAAGAGTAGAGCAAGTTTTGCTCTATATCTAACCCCACTCTGCAGCTGTCCTGAGTGTTTGGTGGAGGACAGTGTCGATAATGCATCTAAAATGCTTTATTCCTAACCTGTGGAGTGGTGGTTTTGTTACAGACTGCAATTATTTTTCAACAGCAACACCACCTGACCTCGTTTACTGAAAAGTGTTTGCCTCTTGCCCTTCCCCTGACTAAAGTGTTGAGCATTACATCCACAATACTTAGAAGGATTATGAGAATTATTTTTTTGACCTTGTATGCAAGGAGACCTAGAAGTTGAGAGGATGTCAGCCCAGTAATATAGTAATGATCTCCGCTTGCTTTATAAGATGACAGTCAGGTTTTGCTTGGACCCACTTGAAGAAGATTGCTTTTGGCATAAGTATGTGCAAGTGTGAATACGTGACGCTAAAGGTTTAAGTTTTATTGTTGCTCGTGATTTCCTTTTACCAGAGCTCGGTGATTTAAACTAGAATCGAAAATTAGCATCTGCAGGCTTCACTTTGATACATTGTCCATAAATGTTTTGTATTCTCCACAGTGATAAACCTCTGTGTGTAGTCGCTTAAAACTTTACAATGTTAGTTCCCTAAAGCACATAATGTGTTCCAATGTACTCAACCAAGCAGGATTGTTCAGGTAAAGCCTGTAGTTTGGCTCTTAGATCTTTTGTCTAAAGCTTAAAAGTAGTGCCCAAAGATCTGAGGGAAGGAGAACAGCACTAGAGAAGAAATTGTCTTTGGGTGTGAAACAGCAACTATCTGGGTGATCTCATAGCAAGCTGTGAGCCAAGTAGAGAGAGAATGTGCACTTGTGCTGAGCAATGTGCAGTAAGCTATCAAGCATGCACTGGGCCTGTAAACCAGAGGGACACTGCTGAGGTGCAACTGTGTAATGGCACTGGCTCTCCCTGGAGGTATACAGTTCAAAGAGCATTCATTTCATTGCCCAATAAACTGATTTAAGGTTCAACTTCTGAAGGTAAATGGCATCATGTGAAAGGTACTGGGGCAATATAATTCTTTGATGGAAGGAGTTTGTTGGAATGTTACCAGAAATGAACTCACTTTTCCTCTGTGTTTATTGTTACAAAATTAGAAAATGTCACTGAACTATTTAAGTTCACTATGAATAGATACCAAAAGCCTACTCCCTGTTTTTTTGTGTCTTTGAATTCATGTGTGCATTACTAAAAATGTTTTTACCATATGGTTTCCTTGGAAATATTTGCATGCGTGGGAAGTTCACATACAATCAATTTTATTCATAATTATATCAACTCAGTGTCTGTGTCAGCCATGGAAACGTGTTTATGATCAATTTCATCGAAATCAAAGCCCATGCTTTTCCGGACCTAAAGGTAGCCTTGTTGTATTTCTGGTCCTGGATCAGTTCACCTGTGGAAATGGATTTACTGAACTCGTTTGCAATTAACTGGTCAGGTCTTGACAAGCAATGAGGGCACTGCTTGTATAGCACGGGTTTTAATGCTGAGGATGCCTGATAGCACTGGCACAGTCCCCTCTGTCTTTGAAATCCCAAGCTGCTTGTCCACCTCTACAGCTCTAGGACGTGGCAGCTGGTCTAATGCCTAACATTCAACCAGCGAAATGGAAAAAGCATTATGCCCTCTCTCTCAACTGATTGTCTGCCCTTCTGGTCCTCCATAAATCCTACCATCTATGCAAAACTCTCCAGCCCATAAGCATGGCCACCCCCTTATGATCTCCTCCTGATGTTATTATTGGACAAGTCAGATGCCAGACTGAAATCTGGCTTGATAGATTGTAATTGTCTTGTTTTCATTTTAACAAAATGGGCTCTCACTAAGACAGAAACATCAATGTTGCAGACTTTGTTTCAAGAATAAAACAGTTTATTAAGAACTTGGGGTCATAGATTTAAAATTAAGGAATTGCCAACTGAAGGCAGATGAAGATTTTTTTTCATTCAACCTTCAGAGGGTTGAGTATCTTTGGAAAGAAAAGAGAAAATAGAATAAACTTAAGTTCGAACAGTTCTAAACACACAGTAAAAGTTTAATCCCATTAATTGCAAAACACTTTTGCAAGTGTAAAAAAAACGCCTTATACAGTACTCCCACTAGAATCTTCTTCTCTAACACCTTAATTAGTTTGAAGTAAGTGTGACTGTAATCCCTAGACTGGAGACATTGATAGTTTATTCGTGGAGCTGTTGTACACCTAAGTTTAAACAAACTCAGCTTCCAGTCCTCTTCAGGGTTTTATCCCAATTCCTTCCGGGACTCCATGGTCTAAGGTGATCTAAGATAGTTTATTGTACGCTTCCCTTCTCAGACCACATGTATGGATTTCGCAGGATTGCCTAAACCAAAGTAAAACAAATAAAAATTTATCTCTCTACTATGGGTGTTCCCCTTGAGCTAAATAAAAAGAACCCCCCAGTTCAGAAAGTTCCTTCTCTCGGTTTCCAATGGCATCTGCCTGCTTCCATGTCCTGACCAATATTTGTTTTAATTTTATTTTGTTGCTGTGCTAACTTCTGAGGTCCACACCTGGCAGCCACACCTGAAAGCAGGAGTCATCCATCAAAACTTCGATCAGCGTGCACAGAGCTCCCCAGCATTGGTCCTAACTCTACCTTTTGTATCTGTCCCTGGGGTGGTGGGCGGTGAGGGGTACAGGGAGGTGGGGGTGTGGTTCTGGCGGGGAGTCCTTCAAATCACTTAAAGTCTCAACTGTCTAGCAGTTGGCCCTACTTTCATCACACCAGTCCCACCATTTACTGATCTGCTCAACTGTAGCTTCATATGTACCTTTGATGCCCTAGTTCCCAACAAACCATGATTCTGTCTAACTCTGGTTATCCAACAATATTGGCTTTCATCTCCAATTCCTCAAGTCCATGGAATGCAGGCTTAGAAGATTATGGCAACATCCAGGAATGACTCAACCTCTAACAATTCTCTACAGTAAAGAAATCCGGAGATTTATTAGCCTTTGAGAGGAGAATTTCCTCCACATCTCTGACCAAACTGGGTGACTCTCTACTCTCGAGTTTGGCCTCAGGCCCTCTAACAAGTGGACACAACCTTTCCACAACAACCCTGTCAAGTCTACTAGGAATCTTACCTGTTCCAGCAAAATCTTTTCTCATTCTTCTAAATTCCAATGAGTATAGGCTGAACCTACTCAATCACTCCTCATAGGAAAATCCCTCGCTCTTTAATGTCTGTGCTGCCTTTAGCTCTTTCCAAAACCAAAGTGTTATTTTCACGTGCTATAAAGGCACCCAACTCTGCCTCAACACCACCTCTTAAAAAACTTCACTGCAGCTACATTGTCAGACAGTGGATATAACATCCAGTGCTGGCTGTGCAGAAATTATCTCCACTTACATATTGGAAAGACATAGAATATAAGAACAAGGAGGTTATGTTGGAACTACATTTAAAAAAATTATTTGGACAAAACCAGTGAGCAGTTCTGGTCTCCTCATTACAGTGAGGATGTAATTGCACTAGACAGGGTAGAGGGGAGATTTATCAGAATGTTGCCAGAACTTGAGAAATTGCAGCGATGAGCAAAGATTGGATAGGCTGGAGTTAGTTTCCTTTGAACAGAGGAAGTTGACATGATTAGGATGTACAAAGTTGCGAGGAGCTTGGATAGAGTGGATGGCAAGGAAAGATCTTTCTTAGCAGAGGGGTCAGTTAATAGGAGACATAGTGTTAAAGCGATTAGTCAAAGGATTAAAGTGGAGAGGAGGATTTGTTTTCTCCAGTTGATGGCTGGGGTTTGGAGCTCAGTGCCTGAAAGGGGATTGTAGGCAGAAACCTTGACTCATTTAAAAGCAGTCTGGATCTGCACCAGAAGCCCCATGACCTCCAGGAATTAGGACCAAGTGCTAGAGAATGGGGTTGTGCTCTATGGCTCATTTATCATTTAGCACAGACATGATGGGCAGAGTGGCTTCTTTCTGTACCATTCATTTTTCTACATTTCTAAGTGTTCTCCCTGAAGAAGCAACAAACACAGGGGTGCTGGGAGAGAGGGCAGTGAAGGGACAGCACAGACACGTTAGGTCAAATGTTCTTGTGACTGAAACCTTAGTGAGTTTCTGCAGTGCGTCTTGTAGATAGTACACACTGCTATTACTGAGTGTTGGTGGTGAAAGGAGTGAATATTTGTGGGTGTGGTGCCAATTAAGTGGGCTGCTTTGTCCTGGATGAGTGTTGGAGCTGCACTCATCCAAGCAAGTAGAGAGTATTCCATCAAACTCCCAAAATTGCGTCTTCTGGATGGTAGATAAGCTTTAGGGAGAGAGGAGGCGAGCTGCTTGCTGCAGCATTCTTAGCCTCTGACCTGCTCTGTATTTATATAAGCATATACCCTTACAGCACAGGAACAGGCCCTTTGGCCCATCATGTCTGTCCTGGCCATGAACCCATTCTAAACTAATCCCATCTGCCTGCATGTGGTCCATATCCCTCTATTCCCTGACTAAATGGCTGCTTTATATTGCTATCATATCTGCTTCTACCATCTCCCCTGACAGAGCTTTCCAGGCATCTACCACCCTTTGTGTGAAAAACTTTCCTCATACATCTCCTTTAAACTTTTTCCCCTCTCACCTTAAATCTATATCCCCTAATATTTGGCATTTCAACCCTGGGAACAAACTATCCACCCTATCCATGCCCCTCATAATTTTATATCCTTCTATTAGGTTGCCCCTTAGCCTCTGACACTCCAATGAAAACAATACAAGTTTGTCCAACCTCTCCTTACAGTTAATACACTCCAAACCAGGCAACATCCTGATTTTTTTTTTCTGATGAAGAGTCTAGGCCCAAAACGTCAAGCTTTCCTGCTCCTATGATGCTGCTTGGCCTGCTGTGTTCATCCAGCCCCGCACCTTGTTATCTCTAACATCCTGGTAAACCACTTTTGCACTCTCTCCAGAGCCTTCATATCCTTCCTGCAGTGTGGTGATCAGAACTGCACACAATACTCCAAATGTGGCCTAACTAAAGTTTTATACAGCTGCAACATGACTTGCCAACTTTTATACTCAGAGCCCCGACTGATGAAGACAAGCATGCCATATGCCTTCTTTACCACCTTATCCACAGGTGTTGCCATTTTCAGGGCGCTATGGACTGACATAGCCATTCCATTTCAGTTTTTTGTTAATGATAACCTCCAAAACGTTGATACTGAGGGATCCCACATTCTACCATCTGTGAATTTTATTCCATAAAAATCATCTCCCGTCCTGTTACCTTATCACCCCTTGTGCTCACTGACTTACATAAGCTCCCAGTCAAGTAGTGTCATGATTTTAAAATTCCAGTCCTTGTTTTCAAATGTCTGAAAGGCCTCATTAACATGTTCTTGCTAACATTGTTTCAAATGACTGTGTTTAATAGCTCTCCCTAAGAGCATCTCAACATGTTTTACTACCTTCAAATGAGACAGATAAATGGATAACTGTCATTGAGAATTGCCTTTGCCCCCACCCCCTCTCTCCTTAAGAGCTAAACATAATTCATCCAGATAAAGCATTTAAAGAAGGAAAGCTGTCATTTTCAACAATCTGGGCTATATGTGATTTCATGATGCCACTCCAGGTCAAATTGACTTTGATGTCAAGGGCAGTCACTCTCACTTCACCTCACCACTCTTATTCAGCACCTTTGTCCAGGTTTGAAACCAAGGCTCTAATGAGGTGAGAGGGAGAGGCAGGAGTTTCAGTGTCAATTAGATCTGGGCCTGTGAGAGCAGTGCAGTGATGGGCTATAAATTTTCAGGACTGGGACTGTTGGATTCATTCATTAGAAGGTGGTCTTTTGAGGAGAGGCCATCAGCAATTTGATGGGGACGAGACTAGAAAAAGCAGAAATAAGTTCGATATTAAGGTCCCTGATTTTGCACTAGCCCTTAGTTCTCCAAACTTCGACCTTCATAGGGATGGCAGGACTGATGTGCGAAGAGAGTTGGGAGTTCACTGGAGTTTAAATAAATGGCAGTAATAGAAATCTATCACATTCTAATAGGACTATACAGGATAAATGTAGGAAGGGTGTTCCTGATGACCAGGGAGTCCAGAACCAGGGGGTCACAGTCTAAGGATACAGGACTGAGATGAGGAGAAATTTCTTCACCCAGAAAATGGTGATCCTGTGGAATTCTCTGGCACACAAAGCAGCCGAAGTCAAACCATTGAATGTTTTCAAGAAGGAATAGATATAGTTCTTAGGGCTAAAGGGATCAAACGATACAGAGAGAAATCAAGAAGAGGTGCTGAGTTGGGTCCACAGATATGATCATGATGAAGAGTGGAGCAGGCTTGATGGGCTGAATGACTTACACCAGCTCCTATTTCCTATGTTCCAAAGGTGTATGAGATAGAGTTGGTGGGCAGTGAACAGCCATCAAACTTGCTGTACAATCTGATGTCTGGAGAATTATAATAAGACACTTCCTTGTTCCCGGTTAGTTTAGTTAACAACGAAAAGCAAAACTGAAGAAACAACGTTAGGTGTCTTGCCAAACACATTGCTTGAAGTTTCTAACGCACGCAGAATTCCATCTCCAGTGTCCATTGCTAACCCAGCCTGGTCCTAGATCCCAGCTTTGGCTGCCTCCTGCTTGGTCAGCAGTTGGCTACAGAATTGTCTCAATTAATTACTTAGCTCTCAACATGGGATTACTTCAGAAACTGCTTTGCAGTAAGACCATAATCAGAAGCCTCAGTAATGCTCCTGCACAGCTGAACATGTTAAAAACTGGGACAGAAAAATTACTCCAAGAGGAAAGGATAGTGAATTTCCTCTGTTGTCAATCTCCTGGATATGGGTAAAATACAGCACTTGCAGCTTGTTTCTATTCCCAAACCTTTGACAATTATTGTCAAAATGTACTTTGCTTTCTCAAGGAATTAAACTCTCAATAGCAATTCAACCTCCTCAATACTCCACAGATGAGTACAGGACAATTTTAAGACAGTAATTTTGATTCCCAGTGCCAACGTGAACTTCACGTCAGAATCAACAAGATGAAATGTCTGACAGTTTTACCCATCAATCTCATTTCTCTACATACTGACTCCATCCCTCTCCCTGACTATTATCTCAGGCTGACGAAGCCCCTTCCCAAGCCTGGAGTTCAGTGTCACACTCTCTAACCAACACAGCCTTCCTCCAACACCATCAATCCATGCTCTTATTAATTCTGGATTGACTGCTATAATTTGTTTTTGTTCATTCACGGGATGAGGGTGTTGCTGGCTAGTCAGTATTTATTGCCCATCCCTAATTGCCCAGAGGGCAGTTCAGAGTCAACCATATTGCTGTGGGCCTGGAGTCACATGTAGGCCAGACCAGGTAAGGGTGGCAGTTTCCTTCTCTAAAGAACATTAGTGAACCAGGTGGGTTTTTCCAACAATCACCAATGGATTCATGATCAGCATTAGATTCTTAATTCCGATATTTATTGAATTCAAATTCCACCATCTGCTGTGGTGGGATTCGAACCCAGGTCTCCAGAACGTTATCTGGTTCTCTGGATTAACAGTCCAACGATAATACCACTAGGCCATTGCCTCCCCTCATTTGGCATTTCTAAAACAAAATCTTTAAGGATTTAATAAGTAGAATGGGTAAAGGGGAACCAGTAGATGTAATGTATTTGAAAGGGGTTCGATGAAGATCCTGATAAACGCTCCTGTACAAGATAAGATCACTGTGTTGGGTATGATTGATTAGCACCGGTTGAGGATTGGCTAACTAACAGGTATTAGAGAATTGGGATAAATGGGTCATCAGGTTGGCAATCAGTAACTAGTGAAGTGCCACAGGATTCAGTACTGGGGCCACAATTAGCTACTGTCTTTATCAATGTCTTAGATGAAGAATCCAAGTATATTGGAGCCATACTTGTTGACAATTCAAAGCAAGTAGTGATGATCATACAAAGACTCCGCAAAGCGATACTGATAGGTTAAATGAGTGGGGGAAAGCAACGGCAAATGGATGGAATGTGGGGAAAATTCAAACTTGTCCATTTTGGAAGGAAGAATAGGAAAGCAGAATATTTAAGTGGAGAGAGACTGCGAAATACTGCAGTGCAGAGAGATCTGGGTGTCCTTGCAATTGAATCAGAAAATGTTAGTATGTAGGAATGGCAATTAATGAGGAAGGCAAATGGAACATTGGTCTTTATTGCAAGGAGGATGGGCTATAAAACTACAACTGTACAGGGCCTTGCTGAGACCAAACCTGATATGTTCTGTACAGTTCTGCTCTCTGAACACAAGGAGGGATAGACTTGCATTGGAAGCAAAAAAAACTCCAAAGGTTGCTGCTTGTACTCCTCCTCTTCACCCCTAACATCCTTTCTTCCTCACTTTCCCTTCCTATTGTTCATTGTTCAGTTCCTACCCTTGCAAATCTTCCTGCACTTATTACTGTCTTTCTATTACTGCCTTTCCCTCAGGGAGATGACTTTATGCAGCGTTCACCAGATAACAAATACTATGGATCAAAACCAGAGAATGCCACAGAAACTCAGCAGATCTGGCAGCATCTGTGAAGAGACAAACAGGGTGAACATTTCAAGTCAGACATGACTCCAGAACTGAAGGGAATTAGAGATTAGGTGGGTTTCATAATGCTGATGGGAGTGTCAGGAAGAACAAAAGGAAAATTCAGGATCGGAGAGGAGATAGAAGAGATTACCTGGGATTACCCAGGAGAGACAGGACAGGCTGGGTTTGTTTTCCCGGGGAAAAAGGGTGCTGGAGGGGTGGATCTGATTAAGGTATAGAATATCATAACAGGCATGGACAGAGTGGATTGTGAGAATCTTTTCCCAATGGCAGATCAGAGGGCACAAGTTTAAGGTGAAGAGAAAATGGTTTACAGGGGATCTGAAGAAAAATATGTTCACCCAGAGGGTGGTAGAAATATGTAAGGTGCTGCCTGATGGGGTGGTGGAGTCAGGTACTCTCACAGCATTTAAGAAGCATCTGGTCGAGCTCTTAAAACACTGGGGAGTAGTAGGCTATGGACCTATGATGAAGAGAACTATCTGAAAGAAAGAACATGAAGCCAAGATTCAGAACAGCTCTTGGGAGAGAAAAAAACTATCAAAATGGAGGGCAGAGTTGAAGTTGTTCACCTCAAAGTTGAGTCTCGAAGGCTGTAAAGTACCTCATTGAAAGACAAGGTAAAAAGAAAACTTCTCTACTTCACTTCTCCCCACAGTATAGATCATCTGCCAAATCTCCACCTACTCACTTAGACAACCCTTTGTAGCAGCCTCCTGTGGTGCACTAATAGTGTCCCTGCCTCTTGGCCTAAAGATCTAGGATCAAGCCCCACCTGCTCCAGAAATGCACTGTATTAAAAATATCTATCCCTTTGTGTCCATGTCACATTAACCTCCCAAACCCACTTCCATCTAGAAGAGCAAGGGCAACAAATACTTGGGAATACATGGGTCAAAACCCGGAATTCCCTCACTATGGGCATTGTGGGTCAACTTACAGCACATGGACTGCAACAGTTCAAGAAGGCAGTGCACCACCACCTTCTCAAGGGGCAATTAGGGACAGGCAATAAATACCGATCCAGCCAACAATGCCCATATTCTGTGAACAAATGGAAAAAAAAACAGGAACAGGCCAAGGAGAGACTGAGAGTGAGAACAGGATATTGGATTAAAATTGCAAACGATCAGAATCTCAGGGTTGACTTTCAGGATTCCCACTCAAGTAACTATGTGCATACAATATCATTAACCTCAACAATGATTTAGGGAGCGTGAACAGAGAAAATGTAACATTATAGTACATAAGGAAGCATTAAGCAGTTTCTTAAAGGCAGAGAGGTTGAGACAATGAATTACAGAGTCAGCGGTCAGACAGCTGAAGGAATGGCCACCAATGGGTAGATTGCAGAAAGGTGAGGGATCTGTAAGAGGCTGGAGGCAGAGGAGGAGGAGGAAGGAAGGTGTGTCAGAAAGTTGTAGGAGGTGTTTTATTCATCATTCTTGGGATGTAGTTGTTGCTGACTGGGCAGCATGCATTCCTTGTCGTTATTTGCCCCTTGAGAAGGTGGTGGTGAGCTGCCTTCTTGAACCGCTGCCACCCACAGCACCATAAGGGAGGGAATGCCAGGATTTTGACCTAGCAACAGTGAAAGAACAGCAATAAATTTCTAAGTCAGGATGGTGAGTGGCTTAAGAGCATAAGACCATAAGACATAGGAGTGGAAGTAAGGCCATTCGGCCCATCGAGTCCACTCCACCATTTAATCATGGCTGATGGGCATTTCAACTCCACGTACCCGCACTCTCCCCGTAGCCCTTGATTCCTTGCGAGATCAAGAATTTATCAATCTCTGCCTTGAAGACATTCAACGTCCCGGCCTCCACTGCGCTCCGTGGCAATGAATTCCACAGGCCCACCACTCTCTGGCTGAAGAAATGTCTACTCATTTCCGTTCTAAATTGACCCCCTCTAATTCTAAGGCTGTGCCCACAGGTCCTAGTATCCCCACCTAATGGAAACAACTTCCCAGCGCCCACCCTTTCTAAGCCATGCATTATCTTGTAAGTTTCTATTAGATCTCCCCTCAATCTTCTAAACTCTAATGAATACAATCCCAGGATCCTCAGCCGTTCATCGTATGTTAGGCCTACCATTCCAGGGATCATCCGTGTGAATCTCTGCTGGACACGCTCCAGTGCCAGTATGTCCTTCCTGAGGTGTGGGGCCCAAAATTGGACACAGTATTCTAAATGGGGCCTAACTAGAGCTTTATAAAGTTTCAGAAGCACATCACTGCTTTTATATTCCAACCCTCTTGAGATAAATAACAACATTCCATTCGCTTTCTTAATCACAGACTCAACCTGCAAGTTAACCTTCAGAGAATCCTGTACTAGCACTCCCAGATCCCTTTGTACTTCAGCTTTATGAATTTTCTCACCGTTCAGAAAATAGTCCATGCCTATATTCTTTTTTCCAAGGTGCAAGACCTCACACTTGCTCACGTTGAATTTCAGCAGCCATTTCCTGGACCACTCTCCTAAACTGTCTAAATCATTCTGCAGCCTCCCCACCTCCTCCTCACTACCTGCCTGTCCACCCAACTTCGTATCATCGGCAAACTTCGCCAGAATGCCCCCAGTCCCTTCATCCAGATCATCAATATATAAAATGAACAGCTGCGGCCCCAACACTGAACCCTGCGGGACACTACTTGTCACCGGTTGCCATTCCGAAAAAGAGCCTTTTATCCCAACTCTCTGCCTTCTGTCAGACAGCCAATCCTCGATTCATGCCAGTAACTCACCTCAAACACCATGGGCCCTTACCTTACTCAGCAGCCTCCCGTGAGGCACCTTATCAAAGGCCTTTTGGAAGTCTAGATAGATAACATCCACTGGGTTTCCCTGGTCTAACCTACTTGTTACCTCCTCAAAGAATTCTAACAGGTTTGTCAGACATGACCTCCCCTTACTAAATCCATGCTGACTTGTTCTAATCCGACCCTGCACTTCCAAGAATTTAGAAATCTCATCCTTAACGATAGATTCTAGAATTTTACCAACAACCGAGGTTAGGCTAATCGGCCTAAAATTTTCCATCTTTTGCCTTGATCCTTTCTTAAACAAGGGGGTTAACAACAGCAATTTTACAATCTTTTGGGACTTCCCCTGACTCCAGCGACTTTTGAAAGATCACAACCAACGCCTCTGCTATTTCCTCAGCCACCTCCCTCAGAACTCTAGGATGCAGCCCATCGGGGCCAGGAGATTTATCAATTTTTAGACCTTCTAGCTTTTCTAGCACTTTCTCTTTTGTCATGCCTACCATACTCAACTCTGCCCCCTGACTCTCCTTAATTGTTGGGATATTACTCATGTCTTCCACTGTGAAGACTGACGCAAAATACTTATTAAGTTTTTCAGCTATTTCCTTATCTCCCTTCACTAGCCTTCCAGCATCAGTTTGGAGCGGCCCAATGTCTACTTTTGCCTCTCGTTTGTTTCTTATGTATTGAGGGGAATGCTTGGAGGGGAACTTGCAGGGAGTGGTATTCCCATGTGTCTGCTGCCCTTGTCCTTCTAGGTTGAAGTGAAGGTGGGTTTGGAAGGTGCTGTCTGAGGATCTTTGGTGAGTTTCTGCAGTGCATCTTGTAGAAAGTACACACTGCTGCTACTGAGCTTCGGTGATGTAGGGAGTGGATGCTAGTGGATGTGGTGCCAATCAAGCAGCAGCTTTGTCCTGGATGGTGTCAAGCTTCTTGAGTGTTGTTGGAGCTGCACTCATCCAGACAAATGGGGAGTATTTCATCACATTCCTGACTTGTGCCTTGTAAATGGTGACTAGATTTTAGGGAATGAGGAGGTGAGTTAATCGCTGCAGTATTCCAAGCCTCTGACCTGCTCTTATAGTCAGTGTGTTTATGTGACGAGTCCTGTTGTGTTTCTGGTCAATGGTAACCTCCAGGATGTTGATAGTGAGGGATTCAATGATAATAACAGTTGAATGTCAAGGAATGGTGGTGAGGTTGTCTCTTATTGGAGATGGTCATTGCTTGACATTTGTGTGGCGTGAATGTTACTTGCCACTTGTTAGCTCAAGTCTGGATATTGTCCAGATCATGAAGCATGTGAACACGGACTGCTTCAGTATCTGAGGAGTCACAAATAGTGCTGAACATTGTGCAATCATTGGCGAACATCCCCACCTCTGACCTTATGATGGAGGGAAAGCCATTGATGAAGCAGCTGAAGATGGTTGGGCCTAGTACTCTACCCTGAGGAACTCCTGCAGAGATGTCTTGGAGCTGAGATGATTGACCTCCAACAACCACAACCATCTTCCTATGTGCCAGGCATAGCTTTCAACCAGCAGAGGATTTGCCTCAGATGACCATTAATTCCAATTTTTCTAGGGTTCCTTGATGCTGCACTCGGTTGAATGCAGCCTTGATTGTTATACAGTAGACAGGAGCCAAGTGGGAGATAGCAGGAACTGCAGATGCTGGACAATCTGAGATAACAAGGTGTAGAGCTGGATGAACACAGCAGGCCAAGCAGCATCAGAGGAGCAGGAAGGCTGAAAAAGCGTCCTGACCCGAAACGTCAACTTTCCTGCTCCTCTGATGCTGCTCGGCCTGCTGTGTTCATCCAGCTCCACACCTTGTTATCTCGGATTCTC
>JAHRHZ010000147.1:236749-259490 GCA_024137785.1 Ginglymostoma cirratum | reverse complement strand
TCACACTGTTCCTCACTGAGATGGACTCCCAGTTCTCACACTCACACCTGTTCCTCACTGAGATCGACATTTATTTATCACACTCACAGTGTACCTCACTGAAATGGACTCCCAGTTCTCACACTCACACTGTTCCTCATTGAGATTGATCGCCTTTTCCGACACTCAAACTGTCCCTCATTGAGATTGATCACCATTTCTCCCACTGACACTGTTCCTCACTTAAATTGTTCCCCATTTCTCACCCTGTTCCGCACTGAGATCATTACCTATTTCTCACAATCAAACCGTAGCTCACTGAGATTGACACCCATTTCTCACACTCACACTGTTCCTCACTGAGATTGACACCCATTTCTCACACTCACACTGTTTCTCACTGAGATGGACTCCCAGTTCTCACACTCACACTGTTCCTCATTGAGATTGACAACTATTTCTCACACTCACATTGTTCTTCAATGAGATTGATCTGCATTTCTCACACTGTTCTGTACTGAGATCGTTACCTATTTCTCACACTCACACTGTTCCTCACTGAGATTGATCCCTGATTCTCACCTATTTCCACACTGAGATCATTACCTATTTCTCACACTCAATCTGTAGCTCACTGAGATTGACACCCATTTCTCACACTCACACTGTTCCTCTCTGAGATGTACACCTATTTCTCACACTCGCACTGTTCCTCACTGAGATTGACACCTATATCTCACACTCGCACTGTTCCTCACTGAGATTGATTCCCATTTCTCACATTGTTGCTCACTGAGTTCGACACCCATTTTGCACAATCACAGTGTTCCTCACTTAGATTGACATCCATTTCTCACACTCACACTGTTCCTCACTGAGATTGATCGCCATTTCTCACACTCTCAACATTTCTCATTGGGATTGATTGCCATTTCGCCCACTCACATTGTTCCTCACTGAGATCGGTATATCTTTCTCACACTTACACCGTTCGTCACTGAGATCGTCACCTATTTCTCACACTCACACTGTTCCTCACTGAGATTGACACTTATTTCTCATACTCACACTAGTCCTCACTCAGATTGACACCCATTTCTCACACTCACACTGTTTCTCACTGAGATCAACACTTATTTCTCACACTCACACTGTTCCTCAATGAGATGGATCTGCATTTCTCACACTGTTCTGCACTGAGATTGTTACCTATTTCTCACACTCACACTGTTCCTCATTGGGATTGATCACCATTTTGCACACTCACACTGTTCCTCACTGAGATTGATTCCCATTTCTCACACTGATCCACACAGAGATCGTTACCTATTCCTCACACTCACATGGTCCCTCATTGAGATTGATGCTAATTTCTCACACTCAAACTGCTCCTCACTGAGATTGATCCACATTTGTCACACTCATTTGCGCTGAGGTCGTTACATATTTCTCACACTCACACTGTTCCTCACTGAAATCGACAATTATTTGTCACACTCACACTGTTCCTCTCTGAGATGAACTCCTAGTTCTCACACTCGCACTGTTCCTCGTTTAGATTGATCACCATTTCGCACACTCACGCTGTTCCTCATTGAGATTGACAACTATTTCTCACACTCACATTGTTCTTCAATGAGATTGATCTGCATTTCTCACACTGTTCTGTACTGAGATCGTTACCTATTTCTCATGCTCACCCTGTTCCTCATTGGGATTGATCACCATTTTGCACACTCACACAGTTCCTCATTGAGTTTGATGTCTATTTAACTCATTCCCAGTGTTTCTCATAGAGATTTATCACCATTTCGCACACTCAACCCGTTCCTCATTCAGATTGACACTAATTTGTCACACTCACACTGTTCCTCACTGAGATGGACTCCCAATTCTCACAGTCAGACTGTTCGTCATTGAGACTGATCACCATTCCTCACACTCACACTGTTCCTCATTGAGTTTGACGCCTATGTCTCTCACTCACACTGTTCCTCATCGAGATTGATCACCATTTCGCACACTCAACCTGTTCCTAATTCAGATTGACACTAACTTCTCATGCTCACACTGTTCCTCACTGAGATCAACACTCATTTCTCACACTCACACTGTTCGTCATTGAGATTGACACCTTTTTCTCACACTCACACTGTTCCTCAATGAGATTGATCCTCATTTCTCACCCTGTTCCGCACTGAGATAGTTACCTACTTCTCACACTCAGTCTGTAGTTCACTGAGATTGACACCCATTTCTCACACTCACACTGTTCCTCATTGAGGTTGACGCCTATTTCTTTCACTCACACTGTTCCTCATTGAGATTGATCACCATTTCTCACACTCACACTGTTCCTCACTGAAATTGATACCCATTTCTCACACTTTTCCGTACTGAGATCGTTTCCTATTTCTCACGCTCACACTGTTCCTCATTGGGACTGATCACCATTTCGCACACTCACACTGCTCCTCAATGAGATTGACACCTATTTCTCACACTCACACTGTTCCTCACTGAGATCAATACCTATTTCTCACACATGCACAGTTCCTCACTGAGATCAACACCTATGATCCACACTCATACTGTTCCTCACTGAGATTGACACCTATTTCTCACACTCACACTGTTTCCCACTGAAACTGATCCCCATTTCTCACACTGTTCCTCACTGAGATCTTTACCTATTTCGCACCCTCACACTGTTCCTCATTGAGATTGACACCCATTTCTCATGCTCACACTGTTCATCACTGAGATCGACACCCATTTCGCACACTCACACTGTTCCTTACTGAGATTGATCCCCATTTCTGACACAGTTCCACACTGAAATTGTTTCTTATTTCTCACACTCACACTGTTCCTCATTGGGATTGATCGCCATTTCTCACGCTCACACTGTTCCTCACTGAGATCGATACCTATTTCTCACACATGCACCGTTCCTCACTGAGATCGACACCTATGATTCACATTCACACTGTTCCTCACTGAGATTGACACCTATTTCTCACACTCACACTGCTCCTCACTGAGATTGACACATATTTCTCCCACTCACACTGTTCCTCATTGAGATTGATGCTTATTTCTCACACTCATACTGTTCATCATTGAGATTGATCGCCATTTTGCACACTCATACTGTTCCTCTCTGAGATTGACGCCTATTTCTCACACTCACACCATTCCTCACAGAGATCGACGCTCATTTCGCACACTCACACTTTTCTGCATTGAGATCGACACCCATTTCTCTCACACACACTTTTCCTCACTGAGATCGACATGCATTTCTCACTTTCACACTGTTCCTCACTGAGATTGACACCTATTTCTCACACTCACACCGTTACTCACTGAGATCGACGCCTTGTCTCACACTTACACTGTTCCTCATTGAGATTGATCACCATTTCTCACACTCACACTATTCCTCATTGGGATTGATCGCCAATTCTCATACTCACACTGTTCCTCACTGAGATCGATCCTTATTTCTCACACTCACACCCTTCCTCACTGAGATCGACACCCATGTCTCACACTCACACTGTTCCTCTCTGGGATTGACTGCCATTTCTCCTGCTCACACCGTTCCTCACTGAGATCGATACCTATTTCTCACACTCACACCGTTCCTCACTGAGATCGATACCTATTTCTCACACTCACAGTGTTCCTCACTGAGATTGATACCCAATTCCCACACTCACACAGTTCCTCAGAAATATTCACTCCTATTGTTTAAAACCTGCACTGTTCCTCAGAGATTGACTCCCAATTCCCAAACTCTCACAATTCCTCATGGAACCTCACTCCAATAGCTCAAATTCACACTATTCCTCATAGTGATTTTAACATGGTCAACAAGCTGGACTCGATCCCTGGTTGGAGCTGTGAATCTAGATCCAATCAGGGAGCCTTGACAGACATAATAGAGTTAAGTGTCAGGAATATTGACACTGTGGTGCTTGACTTTGTATGGGACAGTACCATAGGCACGGACAGTTCATGTTGAGTGATGGAAACTGAAAGAACTGTGGATGCTGTAAATTAGAAGCAAAAACAGAAATTAATCATTTCTGAGGAAGGGTCACTCGACCTGAAATGTTAACTCTGATTTCTCTCCACAGATACTGCCAGACGTTATGGGGAGTGATGACAGTTTCTTACAGAGATTCACTCCCATTGCTCACATTCACACTGTTCCTCACAGACATTCACTCTCATTCCTCAAACCACACTGTTGCTCTCAGAGATGTCCCTCTGGATCTGATAGATATTTACCTAACAATGGGAATCACTCCCACTTACTTCAAACAATCAGCAACTGGAAGCCCTCAAAGATTTGTCTTGTTAATTATAGGCTCTATCTATATCAATAGAACAGCGGCACCATTATTGCAATCAGCTGTGCTAAAATGCAGTAGAGGAGTACAAAGGGTTTAATTTGGAAGCGGAAAATAGAATAAAGACAGTGAACTTGCAAAGAACATTAAAAAAATTACTGCAAAAGCTTCTATAGATATGTGAAGAGAAAAAACTGGTGAAGGCAAATGTAGGTCTCTTACAGTTAGTATCAGGTGAGTTCATAATCAACAACAAAGAGATGGTAGAACAGTTAAACAAATACTTTGGATCTGTCTTCACTAACGAGGACACAAACAACCTTCAGGAAATGCTAGAGGGCAGAGGGTCAAGCATGAAGGAACTGAAGGACATTTTCATTAGTCAGGAAATGGTATTGGGGAAAATGATGGGATTAAAACCCGATAACTCCCCAGGGAGGCCTGCAGCTCTGTATCCCAGAGCACGTAAGGAAGTAGCCCTAGAAATATTGGTAATTATTTTCCAACATTCTATTGACCCTGGAAGACTTCCAATGGACTGGAGGGTAGCTAATGTAACACACTTTTTAAAAAAGTAGGGAGAGAGAAAACAGGGAATTATAGGCCAGTTAGCCTGACATCAGTGATGGGGAAAACGCTGAAGTCAGTTATTAGGTAATAATTTAGCATTTGGAAAGTGGTAACAGGAATGGTTCAAGGGTTCGCTAAAGGGAATCTCCAGTCCATTGGAACTCTTCCAGGGTCTACAGAATGACGGAAATCACGCTTGAAAAATCTTCTGGAATTCTTTGAGGATGTGACCAGTAGAATGGACAAGAGTGAATCAGTGAATGTTGTGTATCTGGTTTCAAAAGCCTTTTGACAAGGTCCCACACAAGCGATTAGTAAGGAAAATTAAAGCTCAAGGTATCAGGCGTGATGTATTGACACGGATAGAGAACTGGTTGGCAGATAGGAGGCAGAGGGTTGGAATAAATGGGTCCTTTTCAGAGTGGCAGGCAGTGGGGTGCCACAGAGTTCTGTGCTGGGTCCTCAGCTGTTCATAATATACATTAATGATTTGGACAAAGGAATTGAATGTTATATCTCCAAATTTGCAGATGATACTAAGCTGGGTGGCTGTGTGTGCTGTGAGGAGGATGCTAAGAGGCTTCAGGGTGACTAGGACAGACTGGCTGAGTGGGCAAATGCCATATAACGGGGATAAATGTGAGGTTATCCACTTTGGTTGCAAAAAAACAGGAAGGCAGATTATTATCTGAATGGTGGCAGTTTAAGAAAAGGTGAGGTGCAATGAGACTTGGGTGTCATGGTGGAACAGTCACTGAAGGTTGGTGTATAGGTGCAGCAGGCAGTGAGAAAAGCTAATGGCATGCTGGCCCGCATAGCAAGAGGATTTGAGTATCAGAGTAAGGATGTTTTGCTGCAGTTATACAGGGCCTTGGTGAGGCCACACTGAGTATTGTGTACAGTTTTGGTTTGTTAGTCTGAGGAAGGACATTCTTGCTATTGAGGGAGTCCAGCAAAGGTTCATCAGACTGGTTCCCGGGATGGCAGGACTGACATATGAGGAAAGACTGGATCAACTGGACTTGTACTTGCTGGAATTTAGAAGAATGGGATGTTGGGGTGTGGTTTTTAGAAACATGTAAAATCCTGATGGGACCGGACAGGCTAGATGTGGGAGGAATGTTCCTGATGTTGGGGATGTCCAGAGCTAGGTGTCACAATGTAAGAATAAAGGGTAAGCCATTCAGGACTGAGATGAGGAAGGATTTCTTCACTCAGAGTTGTGAACCTGTGGAATTCTCTCCCACAGGAAGCTGTTGGGACCAGTTCATTAGATATATTCAAAAGGGAGCTGGATGTGCCCCTTACGGCTAAAGGGATCAAGGGGTATGGAGAGAAAGTGAGAGTGGAATACTGCGAGTGCATGATCAGCCATGATCATATTGAATGGTGGTGCAATTTCAAGGGGACCAGGTGGCCTATTCCCGCGCCTATTTTCTAAGTTTCAATGTTTCTTGTAAAATGCAAGCACAGTCCCTTCATACAGGTTCTAGTACTCGCTATTATATGTGTTCTAGCCTGTAAAATAACACAAGTCTAGTTTCTGATATTCCAACAGTTCCATTCAACACAATAAACACCAGCACAATACCCTTATATTCACCAAAAGAACTGCGAATGCTGTAAATCGGACACAAAAACAAAGTTGCTGGAAAAGCTCAGCAGGCCTGACAGCATCTGTAAAGAGGAATCAGAGCTAACGTTTTGGGTCTGGCAACGCTTCCTTAGAATTGATGGTAGCTAGGAAAATGTTGGTTTGCATGCAGAAGTCAGGGTGAGGAGAGGGGGTAAGGAGTAAACAATAGGCTGAGGATAGAGCTCAAAGAGAGAGAAGAACAGTTGGACAAAGCAGTTGATAACGATCTGGCTAGGAGGGTGAATAGCTGTTAATAGAGACTGCTAGTGGCTAACAATAGGTAGTGTGTAATGGCAAGCTATGTGATAACAAGACCTGGTATATGGGAGAGTTTAGGCCTTAAAATTATTGAACTCGATATTGAGTCCGGAGGGCTGCAGGGTCCCCAAGCAGAAAACGAGATGTTGTTCTTCCAGCTTGTGCTGAGCTTCGCTGGAACACTGCAGTAAGCCAGAGACAGAGATATTGGCCAGGGTACAGGGTGGTGTGTTAAAGTGGCAGGGAACTGGAAGCTCATATCCATGTGTATGCTGGCCCACCCAGATGGAATGACGTGTAGATACAGGCATAATTAGCAAACATGCTCACCGACACAGACCTGTATCAACTTTGTACTTTTACTTCTTCCACGTTTGACAACTTCTGAACGGGCTGTCAGGGCAAAGGCCTCGCTGCCCAGTGCAGCAGTGTGAGTGTTAATGACTTGATGATATCGTCTCAGCTCCTGCCTGGATTATTATTCTTTTGCCGTGGCTTAAATTGCTTTCTGCTGACAGGCAGGGCCAGAGTAATCCAAGGCTTTATAAGGGGGCTCAGAGACCTGGGGTGGGGGGGGTTTGTTTGTGGCCTGTCATTGCTCAAGTCAGTCAGTTCCTGTGCTGGGTCGGGTCAGGTTCAGAGAGGATCATCATCGAGGGAAAGTAAGGGGAAAGTTTGCTTTGACTGAGCTGCTCAACAATCTGCAACCATGAATGGCACCGAAGGAGAGAACTTCTATGTACCCATGTCCAACAAGACAGGTGTGGTCAGGAGCCCATTCGAATACCCGCAGTACTACCTGGCTGAGCCTTGGAAATACTCAGTGCTGGCAGCCTACATGTTCTTCCTCATTATAACAGGGTTCCCCATCAATTTCCTCACCCTGTACGTCACCATCCAGCACAAGAAACTTCGGCAGCCCCTTAACTACATCCTCCTCAACCTGGCTGTTTCTGATCTCTTCATGGTCTTTGGCGGGTTCACTACCACCATCATCACCTCAATGAATGGCTATTTCGTCTTTGGACCAGCCGGTTGTAACTTTGAAGGCTTCTTCGCCACACTTGGAGGTAAGTTCCCGATATGTTTTCATCCACTGGTTCATTGCTTGGTCCAACTTCAGGGATCAGGATACATGAGTTCATTGCCAGTCCAAGCCCTTGTTTGCTCAGAAGCTGTCTGTGGGGAAAATTCAATGGGATATTCCGCAGATAGATATTAAAGCGGCTTTAAGTTAATTTTCTACAGCGGATGCGATAAAGTGTAAGAATTAGGTGTGTGATAAACCGTTTGCATTACTTAGTGCAAACTTTGCTCAACGAACAGAGTTAAAAGTTTGGAGCCAGAATATTGAGTTATAGATGTTATAATCAGATAAGCTAAGGTACATTTCCCAGCTGTCTGGATGGGACTTCTGCAGAATTCCAGAATTGTAATGCTGCAGAAGGAGGCTGTCCAGACTATCCTGCTTGCACTGGTTCTATTAACTCATGCCAGTCTCCTGTCTCATCCCCATATCCTTGCACCACATTTCTATCCATTGCCCTCTTGAATGCCTCAGTTGAACCTGCCTCTACCATATTTCTCGGCAGTGCATTCCAGACCCTAACTAGTCGCAATGTGGAAAAGATTTTTCTCACTTCATCCTTGCTTCATTTCAACATCACTTTAAACCTATGCTCTGTCATTCTTCTTCCTTTTAAGAGTGTGTTGAACCCAGCCCTTCTGGTCCAGAGGCATTGAAACTACTACCGTGCTGCAGGTCACTTAAAATGAGTCCTGTTAACATTTAACAGCAAATGGGAGCAAGTCAGACTGCCTTCATACAGGGACAGTGAATTTTAGTGACATTTGGCAGAATATGATAACCTCTACACTAAAGGGAAGGGGCAAAGTCATGCATCAAGTTTTCCCGTGTCTGATCCTGACTGCCTATTAAGGCCAAAGTCCCTGGATACCGACAAGGGTAAAACAATAGGAGTTGGCGCAAATTTCAATCCTCTAATCCTGGCAAAGAGAAAACTTGGTACAGTCTTCACATGGAAAAGGGAAATATGAAGGGATCATTGGAACATTGTGTTCAGAGTGCCTGGTTTAAGCTCAGGGAATCTAGACAGGGTAAATGCGGAGGAAGGATGTTCCCAGAGTGGGAAGAGGGGTCAGAGTTTAAGGATAGAGGGTAGGCCATTTGGGACTAAGATGAGGAGAAATTTCTTCACCCAGACAGTGTAATTCTCTGCCACAGAAAGTAGTTGAAGTCACAACATTAATTTTTTTCAAGAAGGAGTTAGAAATAGTTCCTAGGTCTAAAGGAATCATATGGGGAGAACGCAGGGAACAAGAGACTGGATGATTAAGTGTGATCATATTGAGCAATCTCAAAGGACAGATGCCCTACTCCTGTTCATTTTTTCCATGTTCTATATCCTCCTCTGCCTTTAATACTCTGACATGGTATTGGCTGTGCAGTAGAAAGAACATTTAACTCAAAAATCTAGAGTGAAGATAAATGGAGAGTTCGGAAACCAATAAAAGAAGGATAAGAAACAATGTCCTCACAACAACCAAAGGATAGAAGAGATGGGGTCACCATCAGAAGCAGAATATCAAAAACAGCAGGATGTGCAAACTAATACTTAGGAGCAGAAATGGGTACCATGAAAACATCTGTTTGCTGAGCGATTCTGGCGATATATGAGAATGGAAAATGACAAGACAGCCAGAAGAACAATGTTAAAAGCTTGGAGAGAGAACAACGTGTGAATGAGTATGAGCTTATCCCACTTCCATCCTGAAGATGCGTACATTTGCCTCAAAGGGATCAAGGAGAATCTTACAAATTTAAAACAGCTACATTGGAAATGCTTGGGTAACTGGTGAACAAGAAAAGGAACAAGCATGGACAGGATATTTTGAAAATCTGTACACAGAGGCACTTTGACTATGATGATTTTCACTCATTTTTAACAAGAGCAAGTCTCTTAATATGGATCATGTAATTGTGGAGACCTTGGAGAAGATCCTGTGACAGTAACGTAAATGTGGTTCGACTAAATGAGTGCGAAATTGGACAGGCTTTAAACAAGGGGTGGAATAAATCATGAAAGCATTTAAAGGAACCTGGTAAAACTCCTGTTAGCAGTAAATTCCAATTAGCATTCTGTGTACATGGTGGGACATGTAAATAGTGCAAATTGTGATTCAGCGATAAGGTAGGGAGTAAATTATAGTGTAAATCATGCTTGGTGTAAGAAGGTGAATGTGGAGCCTAGTGTAAGTGGGAAACGATGTTAATTAAATGTGGCATTGATTGAAGTGGGTACAGATTAAATAACTTGCAAATCAAATTTTCTCAAAATGTAATTTCATACGGAGCAAACCAGTCCAAATCACCTTCAGGGAGTGTCAAATATGGTGGGAATTGAACTTGATGACCATCAAATTTGATGTAAACTTCATGTGGCGTACAGCGTTTGCTTTGATTTATTATTGTTACATGTGCCGAGATACAATGAAAAATACTATTTCATGTGCTAACCAGGCAAATCATTCCTTGTGTAAGTACATCACAGAACATAGTGTTCCAGCGACTTTCAGTATGTAAATACCCTGATGTTAGGGTGATGGAAACTACTAGACAGCATTGAAGGGGTCGGCTGCTTTTGGCTCCTGAGTGAGAGGGTCAGCTGATTACAGCTTATGTGGCGGGTTTTGCCACATCCACACAGCTTCATCGTTGTCTTTCCACCTCGGGAACTTTATTTTGTTTTGATATACCCCTGCGGGAGTCTGAGGTCCCGTGTATCTCCCATACCCGCTCGATCTTGGGCTGTGGCATTGGAAAATGAGCCAGGATGCTGTCAGTTGGCTTGGAGCCTGGACCCTGCAGTCGGTGCCCAGCACTGGAGGAGGTACAATACCCATGCGGCATGACTGTCTCCAGCTCGGAGATGGTGAATGTAGAAGTGACAGTGCCAGTGGCAGCAGGAGGACTCTGGGGACAATGTCGGACAGCAGCGACTGGAGGAGCAGAGAGGGTAAAGTCTACAGAGAAGGAAAGAGGAACCTTTAAAGATATTTCAGTTTGTAGAAATACCAATTTAATATTAATTTATTTAGTGTTTTATCATTTACACAATTTATTCAGTAATTTATTCTGTAATCCAAGATGGCGCTGGAACAAGGCGACATTATCTACTTTTCTCTTTAACTGGGTACGAGTGACAATATATTAAATTTAAAAAAGTACAGAAAAGATGCAGAGAAATATCATCTCTAATATGTAGGTCCGTTCATAACCCTGGTAACAGTGGGGAAGAAATTATTCTTGAATCTGTTGGTGTGTGTTTTCAAACCTTTGTATCTTTGTATAACGTGGATAAGAAGGATTTTTCATTATGTTGGCAGCTTTCCTGAAGCAGCAGAAGTAGACATGGAGTCGATGGTAGGAAGGATGGTTTTTATGATGGACTATAACTGTAACTTCTTATGGCCTTGGGCAGAGCAGTTGCCATACCCAGCTGTGATGCATCTGGATAGAACGCTTTCTATGGTGCGCCTGTAAAACTGGGTAAGAGTCATTGTGGACATGCAGAATTTGGGTTGGTGAATGGACCAGGATAGATTATTGGTGATATTTACTCCGAGGAACTTGAGGGTCTGACCACCTACCTCTCAGCACCATTGATACAGACAGGGACATGTACTCCACTCTGCTTCCCATAGTCGATGACCAGCTTCTTCATCAACTCGATTGAAATCATATCTTGGTGCAAACAGTGAAAGAAGTGCATCCAATTCGGTGTAAACTCAACTTGGTGTATATCGAGCAGGACATATGTTGAATTGTGCCAGTCGATGATGGCGCCAATCAAACTCAGGGCAAATATTGTTTGGTGTAAATCAGTCAGAGTGCACATAAAATTTAGTGCAAATCAAATGTGACGCAAGTTGAATTTGTTGGACAAGGCATGGTGTGACCATATCTGGAATACTGTGTCCAGTTTTGGACTCCTATTAATTAATTAGATTAGAAACTTTACGCAAAAGTTTGGGGACACAATCTGGTGACAGTTCTACAGCTGACCAAGGGAGGCCACTGTAGCTGGGTGGACCTGCCAGAGACCAGGCACGTATTTAGCTCCTCATTGGTCCTCATAGCCCAGAAGCTGGAGAATCACTAGCAGTGCCCTTGGACATCTCCTCTGAGGACACTACAGAGGTAGTCGATCCCTCCATCTCTAAGCTGCAAGTCCCTTGCCCACATTTGGAAGGTTCAGAAGGAGTGGATTCATATGCCTCTGGTAACAGGACTCTCTGTACATCTGGACCATCCAAACACAAATGCAAGTCAAATGCCTAGGGGATACAGACTTCACTGCTGACCAGGCTACCTACCCCCAACTGTGGAGCAAGGGACTATCGTAAAATGTAGAGGGAAGGAGAGAAAGAAGAAAACTTTTTGAGGGCACTTTGGTGGTCAGGTGACAATCCACTGTACATTATTTGTTAGATTTATATAAATGTCACTGTTTTTATCTTGCACCTTTGTGTTTGAGTCTCTGAATTCCCAAATGTAATTGCCAGGTGGTATAAGGAAGCTAAAGTTATACAAGTGTGTTTATGGGTTGACAATTGTAGCCAAAATATGATATTTCTCACTTAGGTCCCTATAGCTGAAAGTATGCTGCATTCAGTTTAAAGCAGATCCTGAAATTTACTCCCAGTATCACAGAGAGATACTAGCAGGCATCTTTATGATGCATTGTGATGATTTTATTGAGAGATTCTATAGAACATGAAGGATATGTGATGGATTAAATAGGAAGAGAATTTAATATTAGGAATCAGGATTCCTGAGTCTTTAAGTATTTGGCATGAGAAATTAACCATAATCCTAACTTATGGACACACGAGAAATACCACAGATTGATGTCTGAGTTAAGAGTCTGCTGCAGCAGGGGGTTATAAGATGAACAAGGTGGGTCCTGCTGACACCATTACCCCTTTGTCTCTATGCTTCCCATGGCCTTGGTATCCAGAAGCGTTGGCGTGAATGAGTTGGTATGAATTAAAGTGATATCTGGGACAGGGAGGTGGACAGCAAAGAGTGAGCTAATGCATTGGGATGGAACATCACAGGTTCTGTGTCCTGTACAGTCTGTACGTCTGTGTGTAATATTGCTTCCCTTTGAAGGCCCAAACAGCCCCCTCCCTCACAGGTCAAGTTGTTTAACCTGCCCTGTTCAGGTGGCTCGAGGACATTTTCTTTCCCATTTGATCACTTACAGTTTCCAGCATAACTGAACATGACAGTGGATTCCCTTTGGCTTGTGACTTCCAACCTCTGTCTTCCAGTGTCAGTGAGGCCATGATCATCCAAGGTTCTTGTCATCCAGTGAACTTCATACTCTTCCCACTTCACCAGGATCCCACCAACCCACTTAAATGAGCCAGTACCTCCCCACGCACACCAGCCCCCAACCCCAGACCCTGACATCTGGGGCATATGCCAGGTGTGGGGCTCTTGTGATGCAATGATAACATCCCTACCTCTGGGCCAGGAGGCCTGTGTTCAAGCCTGACCTGGTCCAGAGGTTGGTAATAATAATATCTCTGAATATTACTAGTTGGTTAGAAAAGTATTTACTATGCCAGGAGCGTTCATACATAGAATCTCTACAGTGTGGAAGCAGGCAATTTGGCACATCATATCCACACTGACACTGCAAAGAGCATCTCACCCAGACCCCTACCCGACCCCTGTAACTCCCATGACTAATCCACCTAGCCTGCATATCCCTGGACACTACGGACAATTTAGCATGGCCAATTCACCCTAACCTGCACGTCTTTGGACTGTGAGAGGAAACCAGGAGAAACCCACACAGGAAGAATGTGCAAACTCCATACAGATAGACACCCAAGGGTGGAATCAAACCCAGGTCCCTAGGGCTGTGAGGCAGCAGTGCTAACCACTGAGCCACCGTGCCGTCCAATGTCCCTAATGTGGACATGCTCCCTCCTGATGAACCCAGCCCACGCACGTATCTCCCTTTTAAATAATTTTGTCCTCCTACACTTCAATTCCTACTCCCCTTTCTCACAACCTGCAGCCCTCAATCCCAAAGACGAGGTTCCTGAGATTCGTTTGCATCCCTCAGGCAACCTAGCGTGGTAGCATCACCCGAGGAGAGCCCATAACCTCTGACTGGTTTCCACGATCAGTACTGGCCAGTATAGAAGGACGTTTGGAGTCTGTAATAATTTCCGCAGAAGCAAAGATCCTCTCAACCAGATGTGGCCAATCCCCTGACTTACTGTGCCAGGAACCCCCGCAACTCCTCACACAGATGTCAGTGAGACTACTCACCTTAGACCTCCTAACGCGTGCTGGGTGTTTGCTGTATTAGCCACTAGCATGTGGTGCAATGTGAGATTGACATGCACTGTCGCACAGCAAGATGGCCAAGGACTGCTAACCAGCAAGAGAAGATGCCTCACCAAGAAAGGCTTGGAAATTCCATTAACGCTTATGGCCAAAACCTTACAAGAAAAAAACAAGACCTGTTAAAAGAAATGAGCAGACTTTGATAAATTTAGAAAGTGGGATCGAGTTTTTTTAGATTTGTTTCCTAATTCTCTACCACAGAAGTCAGTGGAGGCCAAGTCACTGAATATACTTCAGAAAGAAATAGATAGATTTGGTAAGGTCACTTTTGGAGTATTGCATACAATTCTGGTCACCTTGCCACATGGATAGAAAAGGTTTAAAGAGATATAGACCAAGTTCAGGTGAACAGGACTAGTTTAGTTTGGGAAAATTGGTCGGCATGGATGAGTTGAACTGAAGGGTCTGTTTCAATGCTGTATGACTCTATTACTCTAATCTAAAAGTGTCATGAGCAGCGGGCAAGACTAGCTGCTCCTACTCCTGTTGTCCAAGTTTTTAATGTTTCTAGAAGAATATATTTTGGAATTTAATGGGCTGTATTAAACAATTTTCTTTTCAAAATTTCTACTTTGCAATTCCAAAATTCAGTGTTCGCCTTTAGCTTGTTGGACTCTCCTAAGGGCTTGAACATGGGTAAACATGGGTATGGAGTTAGATTTTCTAAAATAAACACATTTTTGGAACAGCCTTAAATAAAATTCTTGGGAAAGCATTAATTCCTAGCAGCCATGATGGTTCACATTGGACATTCAGCAGAAGCACAAAAAAAATTGGAGGATTCAAATGTAGCGGCAATGCAAAATTGCCCAGATAAAGTCTGAAAATATCTACTTCAAATGAGAATTACAACTAAAAGGAATGAGGACAGAGATTCCTTGGAAATTAAAACAGACAACAGGATTTGGAGAACTACAATGGAATATTGAACCACATAACCCAAGGAATGGCTAGGCTTGTCTTCCATGCAACTCAAAAGCAATTAATTGTCCGAAATGAACATAGGCACATTGGAACAGGAGTAGGCCATTCAACCTATTCCACCATTCAATGAGATTCTGGCTGATCTGTTGCCTAACTCCATATGTCTGCCTTTGGCCCATATCCCTTAATACCTTTGATTAATAAAAAAATTATCCAACTCAGATTTAAAATTAACAACTGATCCAACATCCACAATTTGTGGAAGAGAGTTCCAAACATCTCTCCTGAAAGGTGTGGCCCTAATTCTCAGAGTGTGCCCTCTGTTCTAGAATCCCCAACCCAGTGGATTGTTTAAAATGTTATCTAGGTTCTTTAAATTAGATGGACCAAGGTAAGGTTAAGAATTTGCGAGCTCTATTTGCTTCAGGTTTGGAAATGACAAAGTGCTAAAATCCCCAAAAAGAGTGTGACAAATCTGTAATTCCATAATAATTTTGGGAATCCCTGTATGATAGCTGAGTAAACCACTTAATCATTACCCATGTCGTTATTTCAAGTGAAATGTCCTTACTTTGAACAGACCGTCTATGAAAAAGGTTCAAAGAAAACAGTTTATTGGGAACTCAGTGATTTTACAGTTTACACAATCGAAACATTGTTGAGAGATAGTAGGAACTGCCGATGCTGGAGTCTGAGATAACAAGGTGTGGATCTGGATGAACACAACAGGCCAAGCAGCATCAGAGAAGCAGGAAAGCTGACGTTTTGGGTCTTGGCCCTTCTGTATTCCTTTAACATAATCTAGCCTGTCTAACAACAATATTAAACAGGTATTATTGTTATCAGGAAGCAGGTGTTTAAAGGGAAAGAAGAGGCTAATTATCTTAAAACTATAGTTTGAGGTTGGCCACTACTATTCCACAATTGCATAAAGAAAAAAGATTAATAGCCATTAATGTAATGGAGAAATGGCTAGGAACTGGACTGGGGCTCTGACTAAATTCGGCACCGACAATGACACTGTCTGTGTGTGTGTGTGTGTGTGTGTGTGTGTGTGTGTGTGTGTGTGTGTTGGACCCAGTGCCAGCTATGACAAAGTAGAACTGTGAACTGTGACGACACATGCTCTATTAAGGAATTCCTGGGAGCAGATAAAACTCTAGTGTTAGAGTTAGCGATCTTGCTTTGTCTGTTTGAGATGAGGAGATCTTGATCTTTGGAGTGAATAATAAGGTTAGCATCGACTGAGGTGACAATGTTTTTCAGTTTGTTTATTTTAATGACCCTATGGCTGTTGTTTGAGATGGAGATGTGGTAGAACCTCTTGGACTTATTGACCTTGTTGGGTTAATCTGAGATGAAGGTGATGTTGAGTTTGTTGGATTGAATGATCTTGTTTGGGTTACTTGTGATAAAGATAATGAGTTTGTTGAATTGAACAGTCTTCGTTGAAGACAGTATTGCAATTGGAGGTTTGGTATTGATAATACGACAGCAATTGCTGTTTTCATGGTGTAGTTAGATCGATCAAACTGGTTAAAGTTGATGGTGTCATTGGATCTGCTGAAGTAATGGGATTTGGTATAATTGGATGTATTGATGCAATGGTATTTGATGGTGTAATTGGATCTGTTCTGGTTATGGTATTTGATGGTATGTTTTGATCTATTGAAGTAATGGTGTTTGACAGTGTAATTGGATCTGCTGAGATAGTAGTGTTTGATGGAGTAATTAGATCTGCTGAAGTAATCACATTTAGTGTAATTGGATCTGTTGAAGTAATGCTATTTCATGTCATTGGATTGACAGATGTAACACTATTCAATGGTGTGCTTGGGTCTGTTGGGCAGTACAGTGGCTCAATGGTTAACACTGCTGCCACAAAGCACCAGGGACCTGGGTTCAATCCCAGCCTTGGGAGACTGTCTGTGTGGCGTTTGTATGCTTTCCCTGCGTCTGTGTGGGTTTCTTCCCACAGTCCAAAGATGTGCAGGTTAGGTGGCTTGGCCATGTTAAATTGCCATGGTGGCCAGGAATGTATGGATTAACCATTGGAATTACAGGGAAACTGTAGGTGGGTGAGTCTGTGCAAGGTGCTCTTTTAAGAGTTGGTGTGGACTTGTTGGGCTGAATGGCCCGTTTCCACACTGTAGGGATTCCACGAGAAGCAAGTGTATCTGATGACATAATTGGATCTATGGTAATTGATGGTTTAATTGGATTGACTGAAGTAATTGTATTTGGTGTAAATGGATCTGTTGAATTGCCAGTATTTGATGGTGTAATTTGATCTACTGAAGTAATGATATTTGATGATCATTTTGGATCTATTGAAGCAATGGAATTTGATGGTGTAATTGAATCTGTTGAAGAAGCGGTGTTCTGCAATGTATTTGGATCTGTTGAAGTAATGGTATTTGAAGATGTAATTAGAATCCACTGACATAATGGTTTTGATGATGCAATTTGATCAATTGCTGTAATAGTATCTGATGGTGTAGTTGGATCGACTGAAGTAATGGTATTTGATGACACAATTAGATCTATTGATTTAATGGTGCTTGGTATAATTGTTGATGCAATTATATTTGATGGTGTAATTGGATGTACTGACGTAATGGTATTTGATGGTGCATTTCAATCAATTGAAGTAATGATATTTTATGGTGTAATTGTATCTATGAGATGATGGTATTTAATTATGTAATTAGATCTATTGAAGTAATGGTGTTTGTTGTAATTGAATGAATGGAAGTAATGATATTTGATGGTACAATTGCATCTACTGATGTAATGATATTTGTTGGTTTCTTTGGATCTAATTGGAGTGATGGGATTAAATGGTGTAATTGGATCTGCTGAGATAATGGTATTTGGTGGTATAATTGGATCTATTAAAATGATATTTGATGGTGCAATTGGATGTTGAAAAAATGGCTTTCTATAGTGTAATTTGATCTATTGAAGTAATGAGATTTAGTGTAATTGGGTCTTTTGTAGTAACGATACTTAATGGTGTAACTGGATTAGTTGATGGTGATGTGTTGGGATTGCTTGCATTTGCCTTGGATAACGTCATTCAGTTTGGAGGTTGTGATGTGCTTGTATTTATTGGAATTAATGATCACATTGATTTACTTTATTGAGATCGTATTGAGTTGTTGGGGATAATAATGTGCTTGGGTTTGATGGGGATAGTGGTGTAATTGGGTTTGATGTGGATAATGTGTGTTGATGGAAAAAATGATGTGATTGAATTCAATAGGGATGATGATGTGATAGGGTATGATGAGGATAATGGTGAAATTGGATTTGATGGGCATAATGATGATGTGATTGCATTTGGTGGAAATCGTTATGTGATTGGGTTTGATGGGGCTAATGATGTGATTGGTTTTGATGGGGATTATGTGATTAGATTTTTGGAGTTAATGATGTGTTTGTGTTTGCTGGAGATAATGATAACATTGTGTTTGATGTGGCTAATGATGTGGTGATGTGATTGGGTATGTTGAAAAAAATGTTGTAATTGGATTTGATGGAGATAAAGATTTGATTGGGGGGTTTGATGAAGATAATGGCGTGATTTTAAATAGAGGTTGTAATGTCACTTGTTGCTGATGATTTTGTTGAGTTTTGTAGGAATGATTGATGTGAGATTTTTTTTGGTCTGCTGGAGGTTGATGATGTCACTGAGTTTGTTGGCAGTGGTGATGTCCTTGCCTTTATTGCTGATATCTTTGCGTACATTGCTGATGATATGATTGTGTTTGCAGCTAAGGATGTCCTAGGATTTTTTGAAGAAATGTTTGAGTCTTCCCGTTGGAGTTGCTGATCTCAAATTGTCATTGTGTTTCTCTGCAATGATATCAGTGGGTTCTTTGGAAAACATGACGTCATTTGGTTTGCTGCCCACAACAAAGTCATCATTTGTTTTGAAAACGATGACATTATTAAGTTATTTAGTATCCTGATTCATTTTGTTGAATTTTATACATATTAAGATTTTTGGAGGAAACATTTAAGTTGGATTTATATAGATGGTACAATTGACCTTGCTCTAGGTAATCCAGCAACTAAGTTCGTTTGGGATGATTTTTCTTTGGAGATTAAAGTGTGACTGAATTTGCTGGATGTGACCTTTTTATCGGTAATCTTTTGCTAATACTTTTAAATTGACCTTGCTCCAATTGATATTGTAACTGATTGAAATCTTGCTGTGTTAGGGGAACTGACTCTCCCTTTCTGTCTGTCAGGTGAGATCTCTCTCTGGTCGCTTGTGGTTCTTGCTATTGAACGATACGTGGTTGTCTGTAAACCCATGAGCAACTTCAGATTTGGCAGTCAACACGCCATTATGGGTGTGACCTTCACATGGATCATGGCATTGGCTTGTGCCTTCCCCCCACTAGTCGGATGGTCCAGGTAATCACATTTGTCGTCCACCCTACCCTCCCTTCACTGATCACCTCAAGTGACACCGTCACCTTCTGAGAAGCCACACCTTTACATATTCCAACTGTCATGTGGACCTGTTCTGTCTTAAAACCCAGGGCCTCAATGAAAAACCAGTCTAAACTCACAAATACCAGTCAAAATCAGTTAAATATTATTTACTGGAGTGTCAATTTGGGGGGGTGTGTGTGTGTGTCTGTGTAACAGAGAGCATGTTGGTACCTGTGTGTGCGCGAGCGTGTGTGCGCGTTCACATGTGCATTATAGGGGTTGGTGTTTTTTGAAGGCTGCGAAAGCTGCAAACGCTGGGGTGGCACAGTGACACAGTGGTTAGCACCACTGCCTCACAACATCACGGACCCGAGTTCGATTCCAGCCTTGGATGACTGTGTGGAGTTTGTATGTTCTCCCCGTGTCTGCGTGCGTTAGGTGCTCTGGTTTCCTCCCACAATCCAAAGCTGTGCAGGTTAGGTGGATTGGCCGTACTAAATTGCCCCATCCAGGGATGTGTAGGTTATTTGGATTAGCCATGGTAAATGCAATGTTAAGGGGTGGTGGGTGATGCTCTTTGGAGGGTTGGTGCAGACTTGATGGGCTGAATGGCCTCTTTCTGCACTATAGGGTTTCTATGAACATGGTGGATGGGGTGCCTGAGTGAGGCAGGAGTCAAAATGTTAATGTAGGCAGAAGTGTGTTCATGATGAGACAGAACCGGATGCCATGAATAGCTTCAAAACTTGAAAATCTCATCCGACACTCAAGATATAAAGTCATACACCCTATTCATAATTGCTTGAAGTCTCTAAGGCTTTCCTTACCAAGCTGTCAGGAGGATGGAGGCCTACCTGAAAGCTTGGGTGCAGTGAGGCTTGCTGGACAGTGGCCGGAACATTGGGACTGAAAGGTGCAGACAAGGGCCACAAGGGGGAGGAGGGAGGGTAAGGTTTGGCCCTAGGGAAGCCGAATTGTAGGGTGGCCAAGGGTGCTGGTTTACCATGTGGGGGGAATAGACAAGGTGGTGGGCTTAATATTTTGGGAAGTGGGGAAGGGGACAAAGAGTCTCAGGAGAGGGCTGAGGGCTTGAAGGATTCTAGTATAGATTTGTGATTAGAACCAAGTGGGAAATGGAGAGTGGGATGTGCAACACACTTCTGCGTGGGCCTTCATCTTTTGGCACCCCATCAGTGAAATCCCTCAGTCCTTTTAAATTGAAGAAGTCTTTATGTTTGCAGGTACATCCCCGAGGGAATGCAGTGCTCATGTGGAATCGATTACTACACCCTGAAGCCTGAAGTGTACAATGAATCCTTTGTCATCTACATGTTTGTTGTACATTTCACTATCCCCCTGACTGTTATCTTCTTTTGCTATGGCCGCCTCGTCTGCACAGTCAAAGAGGTAGTTTCAAACGCACTTCTCCTGTCATTTCTAAAAAGCGCAAAGTTCTGAGAGTGGTGCAAATCCAGAATAAAAGCAGTACAATGTGGGGAATTGCTCAGCAGGTCAGGCAATGGCTGTGAGGACAAGAAATTGAATTAATGTTTGGGGATCAATGATCCCTTGTCAGAATCGGGAGAGATCAAAACAGAACAAGTTAAGGGAAGTGAGGAGATCGGCGTAGATGTGCGCACAGGCGATGCGAATGGAAAATCCAAATGACAGACAAATTGGAGCACTTGACTGTGTCTGTAAACAGAGCTGGAGCCTTTCGTATATCCCTCAGCCAAACACAGACTTGGTGACCACTTTGTGGAACACCTCTGATTGGGCCCGTACCATTCCCTCAGCAAGTCTCTGCCAACTGTTTTCTTCGCCACATAATACTTCTTACTTTTCTCGTTCCCTATTGGAAGCTTTTTGGGTTTTTTTCGCACCATCCTGTTTGCACTTGCTTCAGTCTGGTGTAATATCTGGATTACTCCTGGTGCCATGAGCTAGTGAGGGTAGGAATAGGAGGATAGAGCAGATGAAAATGTGACTGAAGAACTGCTGCAGGGGAGAAGGATTCACATGTGTAACAAGGGTGGATTGCATCTGAATTGGAAGGTGATTAACATACTGGCGGGGAGATATGCTGGAGCTGCTCAGAAGAATTTAACCTGGTAAGGTTAGGGGTGCTGGTAGGGGTACCCAAGGAGACAGTGAGGAAAGAGATCAGTGAGAGACTGGAACATTTGGGAAAAGGAACAAGTCAAACAGTCAGGGCAGGCAGGAACAAAACAGCGAACGAGGTAGGACTGATAAACTAAACTACTTTTATTTCAATGCAAGAGGCCTAACAGGTAAGGCTGATGAACTGAGGGCATGGTTGGGAACATGGGACTGGAATATCATAGTGATTACAGAGATGTGGCTCAGAGATGGACAGGACTGGCCGCTTAATGTTCCAGGATATAGATGCTATAGGAAGGATAGAATGTGGGGAGGGCAAGAGAGGAGGGGGAGTGGCATTTTTGGTTAGGGATAACATTACGGCTATACTTGGGGAGATATTCCTGGGAATATGTCCTGGGAAGTTATTTGGGTAGAACTGAGAAATAAGAAAGGGATGATCACCTTATTGGCATTGTACAATAGCCACCCCATTAGTCAGCAGGAAATTGAGAAACAAATTTGTAACAGGGTTTCAGTTATCTGTAATAATAGGGTGGTAATGGTAGGGGATCTGAACATTACAAACATAGACTGGGACTGCCATAGTGTTAAGGGCTTGGATGGGGAGAAATTTGTTAAGTGTGAACAAAGAGATTTTCTGATGCAGCATGTGGATGTACGCACTAGAGAAGGTGCTAAACCTGACCTGCTGTTGGGAAATAAGGCAGGGCAGGTGACTGAGGTATCAATGAGGGAGCACTTTGGGGCCAGTGACCATAATTCTGAGTTTTAAAATAGTGATGGAAAAGGATAGACTTGATCTAAAAGTTAAAGCTCTAAATTGGAGGATGGCTAATTTTGACAGTATTAGGCAAAAACTTGGAGGTGGGTGTTTGCAGGTAAAGGATGGCTAGAAAATGAGAAGCCTTCAAAAAAGTTAGATAACAAGAATCCAGAGAGAATATGTTCCTGTCAAGGTGAAGGGCAAAGCTGGTAGGTGTAGGGAATGCTGAA
>JAHRHZ010000147.1:165867-236739 GCA_024137785.1 Ginglymostoma cirratum | reverse complement strand
TTATAGCCATTAGGGAAACATGGCTAAGGGAGAGACAGGGCTAGCAGTTTAATGTGCCAGGGTACTGGTGCTTTAGGTGGGACAGAGGTGGAGGAAAGAAGGGAGCAGGAGTTGCATTATTGAGTCTCATGGCAGTAGTCAGAAATGAAATAACTAAGGAATCATTCAGTAAGGCTTTGTGGGTGGAACTTGGAAATAAGAAGGGAATGGTGATGTTATTGGGGTTGTACTATAGGTTTTAAGTCATCCAAATCATTGATATAGATAAGAAAGTACAAGGCATGATTAGTAAGTTTGCAGATGACAGTAAAATAGGCAGTATCGTGGACAGTGAGGAAGGTTACCAGAAATAGCAGCAGTATCTTGATGAGCTGGGGAAGTGGGCCAATAAATGGCAAATGGAGTTTAATATAGATAAGTGTGAGGTGTTGCAATTTGGAAAGTCAAATCCAGGTAGGAGTTTCATGGAGAATGGTAGGACCTTAAGGAGAGTAGCGGGACAGAGGGACCTTAGAGCTCAGGTGCTCAGTTCTCTGAAAGTGGAGTCAAAGGTAGACAGGGCAGTGAAGAAGGCTTTTGGCACACTGGCCTTCATTAGTCAAGGCATTGAATATAGAAGTTGGGAAGTTATGTTGCAGTTATACAGGACATTAGTAGGGCCGCACTTGAAGTATTGTGTTCAGTTTTGGTCATCTGGCTACAAGAAGGATGTTATTAAACTAGAAAGGTGGCAGAAGAAAATTACAAGGATGTTGCCAGGACTCGAGGGACTGAGTTACAGGGAGAGGTTGGACAAGCCAGGACTTTTTACTTTAGAGCATAGGAGACTGAGGGGGGATCTTATAGAAATGTATAAGATCATGAGAAGCATGGATAGGGTGAATGCACTCAGTCTTGTCCCCAGGGTTGGGGAATCGAAGATTGGAGGGCATCAGTTTAAGGTAAGAGCGGAAAGAATACATGAGGGGCAAACTTTTTACACAGAGCGTGGTATACATATGGAATGAGCTCCCTGTGGAAGTGGTTGAGGCTGGTACATTAGCAACATTTAAAAAGCATTTGGATGAATAGGTGGATAAGAAAGATTTAGAAGAATATGGCCAAGTGCAGGGAAATGGGGTTAGCGTGGATGGACATTTTAGTTAGCATGGGCCACTTTGGGCTGAAGGGCCTGTCTCCACACAGTAGGACACTACAACTCTATATCCTATAGTGCCCCCTTGTAATTTTATACGCCTCAAGCATGGCCCTCTCAATTTCTTCTGCTCCAAGGAAAGAATCCCCAGTCTGTCCAATTTCTCTTCATAACTGAAACTCTCCAGTCCAAGCACCGTCCTGCTAAATCTCCTCTGCACCCTCTCCAGTGCTATCACATCCCTCCTGTAATGTCCATTCCAGGACTATATACAATACTCTAGCTGTGGCTTTACGAGTGTTTTATACAGTTCCAGCATTGCTTCCCTGTTCTTAAACTCTATGTCTCAGCTAATAAAAGCAGGTATCCCTTCTGAAGAAGGGTCTAGGCCTGAAACGTCAGCTTCCCTGCTCCTCTGATGCTGCCTGGCCTGCTGTGTTCATCCAGCTCCACACCTTGTTATCTCAGGTATCCCATGTGCATTCTTAATTGATTTATCCACCTGTCCTTTTTCTTTCATTCATAGGATGAAGGCATCGCTGGCTAGGCCAGCATTTATTACAGTCCCAGAGGGCAGTTAAGAGTCAAACACGTTGCTGTGGGTCTGGAGTTACTTGTAGTCACTTATAAACCGTTGCTTCCTGCCCTGTTACCTTAAGGGACCGGAGTACATGCATACCGAGGACACTCTGATCCTCAGTGCTTCCCAGGGTACTACAGTTCATCATGTATTCTCTTGCCTTGTTTGTCCTGCCCATGTGCATCACGCCACCCTTATATGACTGAATTCCATTTACCACTGACCAGCCCATCTATATCCTTTTGTAGTGTCAGGTTACCCTCCTCATTATTTACTACCATGTAATTTTTGTAACATCTGCAAACTTACTGATCAATCCTCCTACATTCAAGTCTAAATCCCTTGTATAAGACACAAACATCAATGGCCCTAACATTGACCCCTGTGGGACACCATACGACACAAACCTCCAGTCAGAAAAGCACTGCTCAAACATCACCCTCTGTTTCCTGTTTCTTTATCCAATTTCCTTGGATCCCATGAGTTCTTGCTTTTGCGGTCACTCTCATGGATTGAAAGTGGTTGTATTTAGCAGAATGAATCATTTCGTAACATCAGCCTGAAAGAAAATAGTGAACATGGAAAAGTGTTGAAAATGGAAAGGCATGGTTAGCACTGCTGCCTCACAGCACCAGGGACCCGGATTCAATTCCATCCTCGGTCTACCGTCTGTGTGGAGTTTGCACATTCTCCCTGTGTCTGCGTGGGTCTCCTCCAGGTGCTCTGGTTTCCTCCGTCAGTTCAAAGACGTGCGGGTTAGGGGAGCTGGGATGCTCTTTGGAAGGGCGGTGTGGAGTCAGTGGGCCGAATGGTCTGCTTCCACACTACAGGGATTCTATGGCTATCCCAATCAGGGAGACTATGCAGTAAGAGAGTAAGCCAAAGAATTAAAAACTATTCTCAACAGGAAGGGACCTATCCAGGAGTGATGATAACCAGTGACAAAAAACTCAGGGAAGGAAGAAATGCCAGAATTCAAGCAGCTCTACAATCTAAACATGCTGTTCGCTACAGAAATGGAAAAAGTATAGAATTGCAGTTTATAAAATCTTTGAGGTGCTAAGTACAAGGACAAAAGAGCTGAATTCCAAAGATGAGTTGAGATTGACAGCCCTTGACATCAAGGCCACATTTGACCTAGTGTTGCATCGAGGAGCACTAGCAAAACTGGAATCAGTAGGTATCAGGGGGAAAACTCTCTGATAGTTGGAGTCATACCCTGACACATAGGAAGATGGTTGTGGTTATTGGAAGTCAATCAGCTCAGCTCCAGGACATCTCTGCAGGAGTTCCTCAGAGTAGTGTCATAGGCCCAACCATCTTCAGCTGCTTCATCAGTGACCTTCCCTCCATCATAAGGTCAGAATTGAGGATGTTTGCTGATGATTGCATAATGCTCAACAACATTCGCAATTCCACAGATACTGAAGCAGTCCATGCTCAAACGTAACAAGATCTGGACAATATGCAGCTTTGGGCTGACAAATGTCAAGTAACATTTGCATCATACAAATGCCAGGCAATGACCATCGCCAATAAGAGACAATCTAATCACCACCCCCTGATATTCAATGGTGTTACCATCACTGAATCCCTGACTATTTTTATCCTGGGGTTACAATTGACCAGAAACTCAACTGGACTCATCACATAAACACAAGAGCAGGACAGAGGCTAGGAATACTGTGACAAGTAACTCACCTCCTGACTCCCCAAAGCTGCAAAACACAAGTCAGGAGTGTAATGGAATGTCCCCACTTGCCCGTTTTGGATGAGTGCAGTTCCAACAAGACTCAAGAATCTCGACGCCATCCAGGACAAAGCAGCCGGCTTGATTTACATTATATCCACAAGCATCCAGTCCCTCCGCCACCAACGCTGAGTAACAGTAGTGTGTGCTATCTACAAGATGCACTGCAGAAGTTCACCAAAGAGCCTCAGACACCACCTTCCAAACCCACGGCCATTTACATTTAGAATGAAAAGTGCTGCAGAAACATGGGAACACTGCCACCTCCAAGTTCCCCATCCAGCCACTCATCATCCTGACTTGGAAATACATTGCCTGGGTCAAATCCTGCTAATGACTCCCTCAGGGCATCACAGGTTTACCTGAAGCATTTCAAGAAGACAGCTCACCACCTTCTTCTCAAGGCCACTATGGATGGGAGGTAAATGCTACTCCAGCTGACGACCTTACATTCCGTGAATGAATAAAGAAAAATACCAAGACCATATAGCAGTCATTAAAGAAAACACAACACTATACAAGCCATAGGAAGATGCTTCCATTGTCACTTGACTTTAACAATGCTGTTTCCATGGATACGAAGGTACAAGGCAAATCGGAAATGCTTTCATTTTATATCTGGATACCAGAATCTGTTTTTCTATAATTATATTTAGTGAGGATTAAAGGTTAATAGAAATAGCATAATGAAGAAATGGATAAGGACTGGATTGGCAAAGCAACAAGTAAAAGCCAGCCCACTGTGTGGCACAGAGACACCCATACCCACCTCATGCTTTGGCATGTTGTGTCTCAGGACTTGCTCAGTGCTGACTCCAACTCTGTGAGTATCCTTGTCTTGGTTTGCTCCTTGGCATTGTCAGAGAGTTAGGTCATTTGCCATATTTGCCAGTGCTGACCATTCAAGGGGGCATGGAGGGCAGCGTGGTGTATATATTGCCATAAACAAATGTCACACCTGCACTGTATGCCAGCTGCTCACACGGCAAACACATTCCACGTGCCTCCACCAAATAGCCCTATCTGACACTCTAAGGGAGTCATCCTTAGTCCGGTTAAGGGGGATTATGGTCAGTCAGGGACATCATTCACTGTCGGTCCAGGGAAATGGCCATGAGTAGTCAGCTATTTGGTGTGGTCAGGGTCCGGGGTCTAAGAGTCCTTACAGACCAGGCATAAGGTCACAGTGAATCATATAGTCACACAGCATAGAAACAGGCCCTTCAGCCCACCATGTCTATGCTGACCAACAAGCATCAAACCACACTAATCCCATTTGCCAGCACTTGGTTCATAGCCCACTACACTCCGTCATTTTAAGTTCTCATCCTGATACTTCTTACATGTTTTGAGAGTACCTGCCATCACCGAAATTGTTTCTCAGATCTCCTCGAAACCACTTACTCCTCACCTTAAACTTATGGACTCTGGTCTGAGGTATGTCTACTACATGAAAAAGATTCTCACGGATCTACCCTGTTTATATCTCCCATAGTCCTGCGTCCATCAATCAGATCTTCCCTTCACCCTCCTCTGCTCCAGGGAAAACAGACCCAACCTTACTAGTCTCTCCTCATGACTTTTCATCCCAGGTCACATCTGGTGAATCTCCTCAGCATCCTCTCAAGTACCATCACATCCTTCTGCTGGTGCGGTAACCTGACGGATCACACCTCCAGGTCAACTTCCAACAGTCCAGGGATAGCAGATACATCAGATGAAAAACTGTGGAGACATCAGTCTGGGAACTGGGCCCATTACGTAAGGAAAGACATACTGGTATTGGAGGTAGTGCAGAGAAAGCTCAGATAACAAGGTCTAGAGCTGGATGAACACAGCAGGCCAAGCAGCATCAGAGGAGCAGGAAAGCTGACGTTTCAGGCCTAGACCCTTCTTCAGAAAATTTTCACTCAGGAAAGCTCATTTGGCTGATCCTAGGCATTGAGGGATTGTCTTCTTAGTAGAATTTGAGTTGACTATGTTTGTATTCATTGGAGTTTAGAATAATGACAGCTGACCTTATTGAAACATCCAAGGTATTTAGGGGACTTGGTAGAGTTGATGCGGGTGTTGAAGATATTAATTTAGTCACACACTGGAGCTTTAGACTTCAAGGTAAAGAGGCTTTATTCGTGATATCACGGGGAGCCAAAGCTGACAAAAGGTCAGGTCTGTAGTCTCCGATGAGTACAAAAACAAGGCAATACTTATACACACCGTTGTAGATTGAGACAGTTGTTACAAGCAGATAAGCACGTACATAGTTTATCACATCCCCTTAAGGCAGATCCTATGTCATGTCATACGTCATGGTCCCACGCCTTGTGGTTGCTGATACGTCATCTTTAAGCAGAACGTGTCTTAAGCTTTGGGTCAACATTGAACAACAGGTTCTAAGCTTTCTACAGATATGCAACAATTTGTCACATATCTCTTACTTGACCAATTTTCCCATCATTCCAACCTCTAATTCTAAGCTACATTCTACATCTAATTGCTCTTGACACTTTAATTATTCTTCCACAGTGGGAGAGTCTCGGCCAGGGGGCATCATCTCAGAGTAAGGGGTCACCCATTTAAGACAGAGAGGAGGAGGAATTTCTTCTCTCAGTGACTAGTGAATCTGTGGATTTCTTTACCACAGGGTGTTGTTGAGGTTGTGTCTTTAGATACATTAAAGGATGAGACAGATTTTAAAATCAGTAAGGGAATCCAGGGTTATGAAGATAAAGCAGGAAAGTGGAGTCGAGGATTATTGGAGCATGTCATGATCTGATTGAATGTTGGATCAGCTGTGATGGGCTGAACTGCCGACGACTGTTTCTCCAGCTTATGGTCCTACAGAGTGTGTACTCACTTGTAAAACACACGAACAGAATGAATCCTTGGCTCCTGAATGATTATATTGTCACACGGAACAAGGAGAGTACGGGGTATGAGCAGAGATGGGGACACCCGCAGGAGCTTTATATTCAGTGATATCCTCAGCTCAGTCCAGGCCACACTCAGGGACGAAGGATGTCTGAAACCTGCTGCTCTCCAGGATCTATCTCCGAGACGAGCTATCCCTCTCCATTCGAACTCCTGCCTCTTTGGGAGGAGTGAGGAGGCAGCTAACTCTGATACAGTAACTATATAACCTGGTTCTGCCACTGAAGTGGCAGTCCATCAGACAGGAGTTGGCTGAAACTGCAGGCATGTTCACAGAAGAGAAGAGGTGTTTACAATGAAGTGTCACCCATGCAACCCATGGGCCCTCAGAGTATTTATTTTCCTTATCCTCTCACTACATTTGGGACCTGTCCCAGGGCTCACAGTTGGAGTAGAGGGAGACTACTCTGGACTGGACCCAGTTGGTCTGGAAGATTTGGACAGACAGTCCCAGAAGTGTATGTGGTTAGAGAGCCTCGACATGCTGAGAGTTACCTGCCAGATGCAGGCTTACCCTTCTCACTGCAATATCTCCAGGGTTAGGGATAACAGGCAGTGTGGAGGTGTGAGGGGATAACAGGAAGAGTCTGGGGAGGGGTGTGTAGATAGTTTGGGTTATGTTGAGATCAAAAGGGAAGAGATATTGGGGGCTTTGAAAAACATTAAGGTCGACAAGTCCCCGGGGCCTGATGGGATATAGCCCAGAATTCTGAGAGAGGGAAGGGAGCAAATTGCTGGGGTCTTGAAAGAAATCTTTGTATCCTTACTGACTACAGGGGAGGTCCCAGAGGATTGGAGAATAGCCAGTGTTGTTGCTTTGTTTAAGAAGGGTGGCAGGGATAATCCAGCTAATTACAGGCCAGTGAGCCTTATGTCAGTGGTAGGGAAATTATTGGAGTGGATTCTTCAAGACAGACAGGATATGCTCCTGCTTGGAAATAAGTGGGTTTCTTAGTGAGAGGCAACATGGTTTTGTGAAGGGGAGGTCGTGTCTCACTAACTTGATTGAGTTTTTTGAGGAAGTGATGAAGATGATCGATGAGTGTAGGACAGTGGATGTTGTCTATATGGACTTAAGTAAGGCCTTTGACAAGGTCCCTCATGGCAGGCTGATACAGAAGTTAAAGTCACACAGGGTCAGAGGTGAGCTTGCAAGATGGATTTTAAAAATCTGGCTTTGTCATATAAGACAGAGGGTAGCAGTGGAAAGGTATGTTTCTGAATGGAGGGATGTGACTAGTGGAGTTCCTCAGGGATCAGTGTTGGGACCTTTGCTATTTGTAATATATATAAATGATTTGGAGGAAAATGTAACTGGTTTGATTAGTAAGTTTGTGGATGACTCAAAGGCTGATGCAATTGCGGATAGTAATGAGGACCATCAGAGGATGCAGCAGGATATTGATCGGTTGGTGACTTGTGCAGAGAGATGGCAGGTGGAGTTTAATCCAGAAAAATGTGAGGTCATGCATTTTGAAAGGTCTAATGCAGATTGAAAATATACAGTAAATGGCAGAATCCTTAAGAGTATTGATAGGCAGAGGGATCTGGTTGTACAGGTACACAGGTCACTGAAAGTGGCAACGCAGGTGGAGAAGGTAGTCAACAAGGCATATGACATGCTTTCCTTCATTGGCCAGGGCACTGAGTTTAAAAATGTTGCAGCTTTACAGAACCTTGGTTAGGCCACACTTGGAATATTGTGTTCAATTCTGGTTGCCACACTACCAGAAGGATGTGTTGGCTTTGGAGAGGGTACAGAAAAGATTTACCAAGATGTTGCCTGGTATGGAGGACGTTAGCTATGAGGAGATGTTGGAGAAACTTGGGTTGTTCTCACTGGAATTATGGAAGTTGAGGGGCAACCTAATAGAGGTCTCCAAGATTATGAAGGGCATGGACAGAGTGGACAGTCAGAAGCTTTTTCCCAGGGTGGAAGAATCAGTTACCAGGGGCCATGGGTTTAAGGTACAAGGGGCAAGGTTTAAGAGTGATGTACGAGGCAAGCTTTTTACACAGAGGGTGGTGGGTGCCTGAAACATGCTGCTGGGGGAGGTAGTGGAAGCAGATACAATAGTGACATTTAAAGGGTGTCTTGACAAATATATGAACAGGATGGGAATAGAGGGTTATGGTCCCCGGAAGGGTAGGGGGTTTTAGTTGTGATGGGCAGCATGTCGGTGCAGGCTTGGAGGGCCAAAGGGCCTGTTCCTGTGCTGTAATTTTCTTTGTTCTTTGAGTGGGGGGATGACAAGTTTGAGGTTTGAGGGAATAACAGGCAGAGTGGAGCAGTGGGGGATGGTAACAAGCAGTGTACGGTCCTGGAACATCTGGATATCCTAATACATTAGCTCCTGTACACTGTACACCTCCCAACCCATACATTGCTAACTACTTCATTCATCAGAATGCTTATGCATACGGAGTCCATGGTGAGAACAGGGATGTTTGACTCAGAGGTATAATAGTGGCATTCCCTGATACGCACCTGGTTCGTTTTGCTTTGACATTGTGCGGCAACATAGACATCAATCAATGGTACATCCTGAAACAAAACCAGATATTTCTGGAGCAACTCAGCAGGTCTGGCAGGATCTGGGGAGAGAGAAAGCAGAGTTAAACGTTTTTTTAAGTCCAGTGACCCATCTGCTGTTAAGGTCTTCCTGCTATAGGCAAGTGGACTGTACTCGGCCTGAGCTGCCAAGAGATGCAGGGGTCCAGGCAGGATCAACGTGGAGGGCCCAGCCAGCTCTGTCATGTCCTGTGAGGAGACCTATATCCCTTGCTGAATAAAACTGTGTCTATCTCAGATTTAAATGTAACAACCAAATTAGCATCATTTGCCATTTGAGGAATAGAGTTCCAAACCTCCACTAGTCTTTCTCTGTTGGAAGTGTTTTTGAACATCTCTCCTCAATGGCGTGGCCCTAATTCTTAGACTATGACCTCTGGTTCTAGAATCTTCAACCAGTGGAAACGGTTTATCTTTGTCTGTTGTCTTTTCTGGTTAATACTCTAAAAACTTCGATTAGGTCACTCTTACTCTTCTAAATTCTAGACAATAAAGGCTTAATTTGTCTAATCTGTCATAATAACCTAACCCCTGAAGTCCATATATCATCCTTATAAGCCTATGTTGAACTCCCTTCAGAGTCAAAACACCCTTCCTAACGTGCGGTGCCCACATCTGTTAACAGTACTTCGAGTGGGTTCTGACTAGGGTATTGTATACCTGCAGCATAATGTCTGTATCCCTATACTCTAGCCCTTTAGAGAATTTAGAGGCTTCTAGACTATCTTCTGCAGCTGCCCATGGCATTTTAAAGAGATATGCTCCTAAATACCCAAAACTCGCTGGACATCCACTGTATTTAACTCTGTGCCTTCTAAAAAATATCCTGATCTATCTTTTTTGGTCTTAAATAAATAACCTCACACTTGTTTTATTAAAATCCATCTGCCATAGCTTTGCCCAATCACCTAATCTATCAATGTCCTGTTGTAATTTTATGTTGTTGTCAACACTGTCGACAATGTTGCTGAAGGGTGTTATGAGCCAATTTGAATATTTGACTTTTTAAGCCATTATCCATGTTGTTGATGAATAAATGAGGCCTGATACAGATCCCTGTGGGACTCCAGCCACGTCCTGCCAATGTGAATACTTAACACGCACCATTCCGACTCTGTTTCCTATGACTCAATCAATTTCCAATCTATGTCTATCATTTGCCCTCAATTCTGTGGTCTTCCAAAAAACTGGAAGAACTGAGGGTGCAGGAAATCAGAAACAAAAACAAATTACTGGAGAGACTCAGCAAATCTGGTAGCTTGTGTGAAGAGAAATCAGAGTTAACGCTTCCAACCCAGTTACCCTTCCTCAGAATTGATAGTAGCTAGGAAAATGTTGATTATATATGCTGACGTTAGGATGTGGGGAAGTGGGTAAGGAGTAAACGATAGATAGAGATGGAGCCCAAAGAGAGAGAAAAACAGTTCGACAGACAAAGGAGTGAATAACGGTTAACCTAGGAGAATGAATAGGTCTATTCGCAGCTGACAATGGGTTGTATGTGATAGCAGCACATGCGATGACAAGGCCTGGTGTGTGGGGACTGGGGTAAGGATATGGGAGAAGGTGTCTGAAGCCCTAAAGTTGTTGAACTGTATATTAAGTCCTGAAGGCTGCAGTGTCCCCAAGTGGAAAATGAGGTGCCGTTCTTCCAGCCTGCGCTGAGCTTCACAGGAGCATTGCAGCAAGCCTGAGACAGAGAATGTTGGCCAGGGAACAGAGTGGTGTGTTGAAGTGGCAGGCAACTGGAAGCTCAGGGTAAAAATGACCCAGAGGTAGGTCAGAGAGTAAGACAGGTGGGGGCATTGTATGATTGATAAAGGAAACCATTGCTGCAGTAATGAGGGAGAATAGCTTAGAAGGGTCTTCAAATGAAGCCATACAGGTAGAGCTTAGAGGTAATAATTGGGAATTACTTTGCTGGAATTATACTACAGGCTTCCCAACAGTCAGGGTGAGATACTAAAGCAGACATGTAGGCAAATCACAGAGGTGTGAGGGGAATAGGGTTATCGTTGAGGGGATTTCAACTTTGCTAACATTGACTGGGATTGCCTTCATATGAGAGGAGCAGAGGGGATGGAATTTTTAAACTGTGTGCTGGAGAGGTTTTTGTGCCAGTTTGCAGATAATCCTAATGGAGATGGAGCAGTGCTAGACCAAATCCTGGGAAATGAAGCTGGTCAAGTGGTTGAAATTCCAATGGTGAGCATTTTGGTGATAGTGACCATAACTCTAAGTTTCACAGTCCTTATGGAAAGGGACAAGGATAGTGCAGAAGTTAGGTGTCTAAACTGGAGAAGAACAATGTCAATATCAGAATCAGAATCCCTACAGTGTGGAAACAGGCCCTTCGGCCCAACAAGTCCACACCAAACCTTGAAGTATCCCGACCACACCCATCCCCTTGTAACCCATCTAACCTACACATCCCTGAACACTACGGGCAATTTAGCATGGCCAATCCACCTAATCTGCACACCTTTGGATTGTTGGAGGAAACCGGAGCACCTGGAGGAAACCCACGCAGACACAGGGAGAATGTGCAAACTCCACACAGACAGTCACCCGAGGCTGGAATTGAACCTGGGTCCCTGGAGCTGTGAGGCAGCAGTGCTAACCACTGAGCCACCGTGCCACCTGTCTAATATCATTAGACAAGCCTTGGCAAACATAGACTGAGAGCAGCTACTTGCAGGTAAGTCTACATTGGAAAGTAGGAGTTTTTTCAAAGTGATATAGTGAGAATTCAGGACCAGCATGTTCTTCTTTATTTCTTTATTCAATAACAGGATGAGGGGGTCACTGGCTAGGCAACATTTATTGCCCATTCCTAATTGCCCAGAGGACAGGTCAGAGTCAACCACTTTGCTGTGGATGCCAGTTTCCTTCTCTAAAGGACATTCATCATCCTGATGGGTTTTTTTGACAAGCAGCAATGGATTCATGGTTATTATTAGATTGTTAATTCTAATTAATTAGAAATCTACCGTGGTGGGATTTAAACCCGGGTCCTCAAGATGTTATCTGGGTCTCTGGATTAACAGTCCAGCAATAATACCACTAGGCCATCACCTCCCCTATACTTGTTCATCTAACATTGGAGAGCAAAGGCAGCAAGTCCAGGGAATGTCAAGGGATATCAAGAGTGTAACAAAGAGAAAGAAGGATGAATGGGAGATGGAAGAAGGTCAGGTACAGTGCATTAAAAGCAGGGGAGGCTCTTCAAAAATATAGAGAGTGTGGAAGGTTGCATGAAACCAAATCAGGATGGCAAAGAGGGACCATGAAATATCTTTGGCAGATGGGATCAAGAAAAACCCAAAGGCATTTTTATAAGTATGTGAAGAGAATGGGTGGGGCCTATTAGAGATCAAAGGGGCAATCTGTGTGTGGAGCCAACGGATGTGGGTGAGGTCTTACAAGATTATTTCTCATCTGTATTCACTGAAGAAAGAAACATTTCAGCTAAAGATTCCAGTTTGATGTTTTATCAGTCATAATGGTGCATAAATCCCCAGGGCCTGATGAGATGGATCCCAGGCTGTTATGGGAGGCAAGAGAGGAGATTGCTGGAATCCTGACAGATGTACTTAATATCTTGCCGGCTACAGGTCAACTGTCAGATGATTGGAGGATAACTAATGTGGTTCCTTTGTTCAAGATGGGCAGCAGGGTTAGGGCAGGTCATTACAGACCAGTCAGTCTGACATCAATGCTTGGGAAATTATTAGAAAATGTTCTGAAGAACAGAATTAATCAATACTTTGAAATGCAAGGATTGATGAGGAATAGTCAGCATGGACTTGTTAGAAGGAGACCCTGTCTGACAAATTTAATTGGGCTTTTTTATAAGGGTGGCTGACTATATTAATGGTGGTAGCATAGTTCATGTGGTTTACATGGACTTCAGTAAGGTCTTTGACAAGGTCCCACATGGAACGCTGGTCCAAAAGGTGAGACCCCATTAGATCCAAGGCAAGTTGGTAAACTGGATCCAAAAGTGGCTTACAAATAAGAGGCAAAGGGTGATGGCGGATGGTTGTTTATATGATTGGAAGCCTGTGACCAGCGGTGTACCACAAGGATCAGTGCTGGGATCCTGGCTGTGTGTTACATGTATTAACAATTTGGACGTGAATGTTGAAGATACAATTAGTAACTTTGAAGATGACATGAAAATCAGTGGTACTGTTGACAGTGAGGAGGACTATGGTCTGATATTGATCGGCTGATAAATTGGGCAGAGCAATGGCAGATGGAATTTAATCCATAAAAGCGTGAGGCAATGCCCTTTGGGAGATCTACTAAGGGAAGGATTTACACAATGATCATTATGTCCCTGGGAGTACTGAGGAACAAAGGGACCTTTTGGTATGAAAGTCCATAGATCCCCGAAGGTGTCAGCGCAGGTAGACAGAGTAGTGAATAAGGCACACAGGATGCTTGCCTTCATTAGCCAAAACGTAGAATAAAGGAGCAAGGAAGTCTTGTTACAACTTTCTAAGACATTGGTTAGAGTGCTGGATGGAGTATTGTGTGCAGTTCTGGTTGCCACACTATTGGAAGGATGTGATTGCACTGGCTTGGGTGCAGAGGAGATTCACCAAGATTTTATCTGGGATGAAAAGTCTCAGTTATAAGGAGAGACTGGATAGGCTGGTCTTGTTTTGCCTGGAGCAGAAGAGGCTGAAGGGGATCTGATTGGGGTATACCAAATTATGAGAGGCATAGATAGGGCAGATCGTGAGAGTCCTTTCCAGATCGTAGACATGTCTCAGACCGGAGGGCGTAAGTTTAAGGTGAAGAACAATAGTTTAGTGGAGATCTGAGGAATTTTTTTTTCACCCAGAGGGTGTAGAAATTTGGAACACACTACCTGATAGGTGGTGAAAGCAAGTACTCTCACAACATTTAAGAACCACCTGGATGAGTAATTAAAATGCCAAGGCATTGTAGACTATAGACCACGTGCAGGGACATGGGATTAGTGTAGCTTAGTGCCTGTTGGCCAGCATAGACATGGTGGGCCAAAGGGCCTGTTGGCCAGCATAGACATGGTGGGCCAAAGGGCCTGTTTCTATGCTCTATAACTGAATGACAATGATTTAATCATCACTTTTTTAAAAACAATTATTTTCCCACTTCAGTCCAGAATTAAAACATACAGAAAAATAAAAAAAAACACGGTCTTTGCAATTGAGAGGAGGAAAACTTACTTCATCCAAAAGTGTTGTTAATCAAAAGCCACAGGCTCAATGATTGGCTTGTAGAGACATTGCCTTGTTCAGCCAATCAAAAGCCCTTGCAGTTAAGTAATTGATTATATAGACAGCCTGCAGCTCTAGGCCCTTTTTGCTATGGCTCCTAAAAGACTATCAGCAGTCACAAAGGTGACGGTTTCCACCACAGTTGGAGACAGGATTGTGGCATTAAAGAGTCGGCGACAGTCTCTACAAGGTAGGGGCAGAAAGGGCTGTTTCAAATGTCCTCCTGTTGCCCAGGCTGGTTGTTGAGTGGGTTAAGGCCGTAGTTGCAGGCTATCACCATCCTCCCAGCTTCAGTCTAAAGCCCCTGAGGAGCAGCTTTTTGAGAGCAGTGGAATCCTTTACTGCTGGTTAGGGGGGAAAGAGAGTGGGAGAGATTAAGCATATTCAAGGCTGAAGTAGATTGGCCCATTGCCCTCAATTTAAAACCTAAGGCAGGTGAGTGGTGTTTAGGATTCATAGATTTAATTACTTTCCTGCCACTCAATGGTGGAGTAGAATTGATGGGCTGAATGGCCTATGTTTACTCCAATGGCTTGTGGGCCCTCCCATTAATCTAAGTGTTCCTGAAAGTGGTCCTTGCTTCCTAATGGTGACTGACTTGTTTAATGTGTTGATTCTGAACCTCTCCAGTTGGGCTAATAGCTAGTTAAGAATTCAACTTCTGTGGGTAGTTGAATTCTTGCTAATCTGGTGTCTGTTTGTTGTGCTGCTGCTTACTGTTTTAAGGGCTAGGAGATGTGCCTGTGTAATGTACCCTACTTGTAGGGGCATAAGGCAGGTGAAATACCTCTTTCAAGTACTCTCCTAGTATAATACTCATGTAGGAGTAGTTGCTGTCTTCCTCCAACCAGCCCACTTGGTTAAACTTCCCAGCTGCCATTTTAATCAATGAACCTGTTTTGTTAGCCCATCCAATCCCTTCTGTAAAATCTTGCTTCTAATCAGGTGGCCTTAAAATCCTGGACCAGAGGTGGTGATGCTACCACAGTACCATAGTCTTTTTTCCCCTCTTGTATTAACTAGCCAACTCTCTTTCACCTCTCCCTATGTAATGCAATTGAGCCAGTTACAGCATTCTGCATTAAAATGCTGTTCTCTAACAATGGAATATGTTGCAGCCTGTGTTTCTCAGTTATTGCTACATTCAAACACCACTTTGATTTAAAACTGAAAGAACTGTGGATGCTGTAAACGGGGAACAAAAACAGAAGTTGTTGGAAAAGCTCAGCAGGTCTGGCAGTGCCTGTGTGGGGGAAATCAATGTTCCAAGTCTGGTGAATCTTCCTCAGAAAACCCTCTACTCACTGACAAGAGACAAAAGGTACTGCAGATGCTGGAGAATCTGAGATAATAAGGTGTGGGGCTGGTCACTGATTTTTTTCTTCACAGATGCTGCTAGATCTGCCAAGCTTTTCCAGCAACTTTTTTAAACTCCAGTTTGAATCCTTGCATTTCAAATGGAAATTCCCTACTTTTGGTGGTATCAAATATTTGTTTGAGCATTAGTGGCTGTTTTGTTTATTACTTACTCACTAAAAGCAGTGTCAATAACCATGTATTAAAGTGGATGCCTCTAATTCTCTTCTGGATGTAGCTCACTATCCAGTGTTTATTTTAGGTGTGAGAGCCAGTATGCTGATAGCTTACAAACGTCCTCCTGTGATCAAAATGGTGGTAAATGCCTTGAAGAAAAGCAAAGATCGGAAAGGTACAACAGTTGCAGCGATAAGGAGTTACATCCTGACAACATATCCCACAGTGAATCCTGTCTACTTGAAGACTAGTCTTAAGAAAGCCTTAGCTATTGGCCTTGAGAAAGGTGTTTTGGTTCGACCTGCAAACTCCAAAGCAACTGGTGCAACAGGAAGATTCAAAGTAAGCAAATAATTCTCCTGGTATATCTCCCTCTGTCTGTACCACACTAGTCTAAATGTTCACTGGATTCCTAATTCAAACCAAGTGGGATAACTGGTGCTCAGTTACTAGCAATTGGGTGTTGTGGGGTCTCATTTGTTTTACTCACCATGTTCCAAAGCTACCATTTCTTTCAGTCAGCAGTGTTCAGTTTGCCAGCAGTGACCACCTTTTTAGCAAATTACTCACCACTTGCATAAGTGTTTTTAATAGTTTTACAAGAGGTTCTGATGACCACTGAAGGAAAGCCTCTACTTCTGCACCCCCCCACCCCCAAGCATGAAGCCATTGTTATGTGCAAGCTATTCTTCTAATAAAAGTTTGTACGTGTTTAAATGGACACTAGGCATTTTTAATCAACCTATTTAAACATCACTATCCAGCCCTTGAGTATATGGGACTTGAAATTGGGTGTTAAGGGTTTGCAATATCTTCATCATCTAACTCATTAATTCTATAGGTCTTCCCCTCCAGAACACTCTTGCAAAGTGTCAGCAATTGCATTAAACAGCAAGTTCATTGTGCACATTAGGCAAGGCAATGTTTAGCTCACAACAGCTGCTTATCTAGTTCTGTGCCCCAAAACTCCTTCAAGGAGGCAGAGACCATGTTGCTGAGCTTCAGGATAAGCTGGGACTTTTTCCTCTTGGAATGTGAGGGGTGACCTCAACTTTAAAATCATGAGGTAGATAGCTAACAGCCCTCCCCATGGTAGGGCAGTCTAAAACTAGAGGGCATAGGTTTGAGGGGAGAGGTCCAAAACAGTCCAGAGGGACAATATTTTCAGAAGGTGAAGAGCCTCAAACAGGCTACCAGAGGAAGTGGTGGAAGCAAGTACAAGCTTTCATTTGAGAAATATTTTGGACAAGTACATGGATGGGATAGTTCTGGAGGGATATATCCTCCATGCAGGCAAATAGGACTAGTTCAATTCTGAATCTTCCTAATGTGGCCAAGGGTCTGGTTCCATACTGTGAATCTAATTGATTGTATAGTGCTGTCTATCTCCATCTGTTTGGGAATGTGATGTACCTCAGTGGGATTTGAATCTGAACTCAGCAGAAGGGACACTATGGTCACAAGACCTGTTTGCAAAGCAGCTGTCAATGATCTGTTCCAAAATTGCTCTTTCCCCCTCTACTTGATCCTCATACTTGTGAAAGGGAGGAGAATAACTTTAATGGACTTTGGTAAACCTGTTATTTGGCTCTACACTTAATAGCTATGCAGTGTTTAACTTCCAACTTTTAGATATAGCACTAACTATTGAGTTTCCCTCCAATGGAGTGCCCTGCTGTTCCACCATCTCAAGCACTCATAGCACAGAACTGCTGGACAGTGTCCACTTAAAATCTCAACACAATTTGCTCATCACAGCAATTAGTGACTAATCTCCTGGCCCTAGCTGCAGTGGGTCTGTCAGCACTCACCCAAATTAACAGTTGATCTATTGCTCAATTTTTGCTTGTCTGGAACACTTAAATTGTGAAGGTTTTGATTGACTAATCTTTAATATCACCAGGGTTCTATGTTTAGAAACAGCTAAACTTTAACTGGGGAAGAATTAATATGGGCCTCCAGAGACTTAATTCCAACTTTGAATCCACACTTTGTGTAAAGTTTGACACTAATTTGAAGCTGTCTGTGATGGTTCTTGCTGCTCCTATCTCCAGCTTGCAACTAAAAGTGACCTGAAAAGAAACAATGAAAATGTTGATCCAAACAGTGGCTCGGTCAAAATGACAGCTGCAAACGTGAAGGCCAAGGTGAAGAAAATGGAGGCTGATAAAAAATCAGGTAGTCCATTGTATCTTGTGGATCAACTTGATGCCAGGGTTCTTTCCGCAGGCTAGATCTAATTGTTATGAATAGTTGTACCTTTGGGCATGTGTTCATGCAGCTTACAACAATATGGACAAACTCAACCTTGTGGGAGAGTTTTCTTCACTGAGCTTTTTGTTCAGGTCACTGCAATCCACTGACTTGGGCAAATGTTGATCTATCCATAGATGCTGAGTTAATTACTAAGTTTCTTATTTTACTTAGTGCAGGTGACCACTGCAGTTTGCCTTTCTCCAGTGTGGAAATACTGAGTTTAAAAAAACCCAGGATTTATACTAGAATAATCTATATTGTGCTTTAATCTTCCAATTACTCTAATTTTGAAAGTGCATTTTCCACTCCCCTTAACAAAATTTCCTATTTAAAAATCTACACTTGCATTCAATTAGAGGATATTATCTTGGTCTTAACTTCACAACCTTGCACCCAGTTAAGGGGAGATTCAACTTCTGAGTGGCATGGTGGCTCAGTGCCAGGCATCTGGGTTTGATTCCACCCTTCAGTGACTGTCTCTGGCGTTTGAACATTCTCCATGTCTGTGTGGGTTTCCTCTGGCTTCCTCCCATGGTCCAAAGATCTACAGGGTAGGTGGATTGGCCATACTAAATTGTCCAGTGTTTAGGGATGTGTAGGTTAGGTGGGTTAGACATGGGAAATTAAGGGAATGGGTCTGGGTGGGATGCTCCTCAGGGGTGGTGTGGACTTGCTGGGCTGAATGGCACACCGTAGGGATTATGATTCTTGTCTAAATCTCCCTCCAGCTTCCTATTCCTGGTGAATGTGCACTAAACACTATTCTACTTTTCTCAGCTCAATAAATTGAGAATACTAGCTCGTGTAAAATTTACTAATCACACCTCAGTAAGAATCTAATGAGTGCCTGGAAGCAACAGTAGGGCAGGAAATAACTACCTGGAATTGCTTATTTTCAAACTGATAAATTAGTTGTGATCTTCTCTCCTTCCCTCAGACCATACTCCATATGGTAGTGGTGTAATATGGTCTAGTTTGAACTCCATTTCTAACCCTTGAGTGGCCTTCATCTCTAATGATAACCAGTTGTATTGAATTTGGATTTAGATTAAGTGCCTGATCTTCAATTCTGGGATTACATCATTCTAATTCTACTGCATTACATACACTCAAGGATTGCTCTGAGCCCTTCGCTATTTAACTAAAGACTTTGAAATGTGGTCAGTTGGTTTGTGTGACATGAGATGTTCCCAAACCACAAGCCTCTGCCTCAGTATGGACAATTAAACAGACAGTCACTCTAGTTTCTTCTGAATGCAGCTAGGTGAAGCCTCAGACTCTGAAAACATGAGTTTAGGCCCTTTGTACCTGTTTTAATGTTCTAATGATCATGGCTGATCATCCAACTCTGCACCTTGCTCCCACTCTTCTCCATTCTCTTTGATTACCTCTTACCCCTAAGAACTAGATCTAAACACAAATATTCATGCTTTGACCTCTGCCACTTGGTGTGAATTCCACAGGCTCACCACTGAATGAAGAGATTGAGCAATCTGAAATGTATCCTTAAACTGACCCCCTGGTTCCAGACTTGCCAGTCATCAGGAAAATCCTTTTTACATCTCAAATCACAGGAACTGCAGATGCTGTAAATAGGGAACAGAAGCAGGTCTGGCAGCATCTAAAGAAGAAAAAATCTGAGTTTCTGAGGAAGGGTCACAGGACCCAAAACATTAACAGATTTTTTCTTCAATGTTTTGGGTCCAGTGACCTTAGAACTGAGTTAACTCTGGTTTTTTACTTCACAGATGCTGCCAGACCTGCTGAGCTTTTCCAGAAGCTTTTTCCCTTCCTACATCTAAACTGTTTAATCTGTTAGAATTTATAGGTCTGATCATCCCCTCACTCCTTAACCCTAGTAAGTTTTTTTAATCTTGCAGATAAGAAGTCCAAAACAAAATCTGCAGATACTTCCAAAGGCAAAGGGGAGAAATCTGGGAAGGTGAGTTTGATGTCACTTCTGTCCTTCAACTACTGCTGGATCAGATTTATGGCTTAGTGCTCTTCCCTGGAACACCTTCTCAGACTCGGTAAGATCAGTGGTTCCTGCTTCATAACCCCATTAATCAATTAGTACAAAATTCTCCAGTCCCAGCTAACTGAGGTGAATGAAGCTGTAGAATCCCTACCTTGGGAAAGGATATAAAACATGCCTCTGGCTAGCATTGCTGCCATCCAGTGCTAGGGACCCAGGTTTGATTCCAACCTTGGGTGTCTGTATGGAGTTTGCACATTCTACCCATGAGTTTTCTTAAGGATTGGTGCAGACTTGATGGGCCAATGATCTGTACCTGCACTAGAGATTCTAGTTTAGGAAACTGTCCTTTTTTAAAATTAACTAAGACTAATCCCTTCAATTAGGTATCTTGTTCAGGTTAAATAAAACAAGTGATTGAGGGATGCTTCACTGGAGTGTTTCCATCACCCCCTTTTTCCAGGTTAAGAAGCTGGGACAGTCCTCCCTCCCCAAGCCCAAAGGAAACAATAGCAAAAAGAGCAAGGCTGTAAAAAAGGAACCAGATTTACTTCCTAAAGTGCCATTAAAGAAGGCTTCCAATCTGTTGCCACAAACTGGAACAAGAGTGAAACAAGGCCCAAAGAGCAAAGGTAAGAAGAGAGAACTGAACCAGGCACCATCCTCTTCAGAGCATTCTCAACTGCCAGCCCCTAAAACTGGCTCACTTGCTCCAGGGCTGACACTGAAAGCTGCTGAAGGTCTGAGCAAGAAAGCAGAAAGCAAGACAAAGGACAAAAACACCAAAAAATGATTGCCCAAAATGCTGGGCTCTACACAATATCTTGAAACTCCTAGTAACTTATTAAATTTGATTTGCACCTTTTTAAAATGCATTTTGTAAACTGTTCAATAAAATATAACTTTAATATGGAGATCTTTAGATCCAGGTTGTTGCATTTTGACTCTTAAATTGCACTGATTTTGTTGACTGCTGTTCCAGAATCCTGTTTTTAATTCAAATGAAGGGTAATCACTTCAGGGCAGCTTTTCACTTGTTTGTAAATAACATTACATTGTGCACATGTTGTCCCAGGTGCTATATTTAAAATGTGGGAATGGGAAGCCTTCCCAGTATTTTGTTTCCAAGTTGCTAGCCTCTGATCTCTCCAATAACACTGGTGTAATTTCCAGCTTTACTGCTTTCCTGGCACTTCCCCAGACAACCATACTACAAACCTTCAAATTCAGCTAAAAGTTCACATCACATCCTGGTTACAGCAATCTCCAGTGTTTATAATATCTGCCTATATGGTTAGGAACAGCAACTGATGTGGTTTTATCTAGATCACTTCATTATGAATGAAGTGTGACAATTGGGTTCTACATTTGCTTTTGGACTTCTCTCCCTGACATGGGAGAGAGGTAGGGAATGGTACTAGGGAACCATTTGATTCTCCAAGGTTTTAGACCATCTCCAGTATCGAATGACTTGCACAGACCTTTCCTCCAGAAAATGAGGATAGCATACTTTGAAACTCTACTTGCCTGGTAGTGTTTTTTGATGCAGGAAAGTCAATGTTTCTGGCCAAAATGCTCCAAGTTTCAGCCTGAAATGTTGACTTGCCTGCTCCTGGGGTGCTGTCTGACCTGCTGTACCCTTCTAGGTTCTCACCTGGATTCTGGCTTCCAGCATCTGTGGTCCTTAGTCTCCTGTTTTTTGGACTAGGGCATTTCACCTTCACATGTAAAGTTCTGTTTGAATGGAGCCAGCTGCTGTTTCCCCAAACTTGGTCATGTCTGGGCAATCCTCATCCCAGACTACTCTGGCAATTTCAGTGCTGCTTCAATGGGCCATCTACCTGCAGAATGAATGGCTGACACTTGAGCTCTATTGTATAGTCTGCCCTGCAGATGCAGGGGAGGACTGGTGCTCCTTCAGATCTCCATTCCTTGGGCCTTTGTCCTATAGCCTCTATCATGTGCAACTTGGTTTTAATGGTGGGAGGTCCTTATGCATTGAACCTGCCAACATGAGTTGGGCTTAAGACACTTGTTCAACCTCTGCTGGAGTATTGTGTACAGTTGTGGGTATCATAGAAAAGGTGTGAATGCAGAAGTGGTTTTTACAACATTCCAGGAATGAGACTGGATAGATTGAAGAAGTTGGAACATTTTAAACCTCCCCTTTCTTGTGAAAGAAATTTAGATTTTCAAAATTCCAAATGGGATGGAGTAAGTTTGGGGGTGGGGTGGGTACAGCACCAGGGTGCGTGGTGAAGATTATTGTCCTGTTCTTAATGTACAAACAAAGCAAGGGTGATGTGGTTTTTGGAGTAGTTAGGGTGTAGAATGCACTACTGGAAAATGGGGTGGCAGTATGAATTGAGATATTCAAGAGGGTATTTTACAATGAGTGGGCAAGTGCTCACGGATATGGGAAGGGAAGGCAGACTCACTCTGCAATAGAACCAGTGCTGAATGGCCTCTTCCTGTACATATGCTAACTTCACAATCCCTCTATTGCAGTGTGGAATGTTGACAGTTTTAACATGATTTAGTATTTGATATCTCCAATTATAATGGGAATGTCCTTGCCAGACTACACTCTAGTGCTGAGTAGTGAAGTGTAACTTTTCTCCTGAACAAGAACAAATTTAACAGCAAGTTGCATTCCTGGCATATCATCCTAGTTACTATTGCTGAGTATCCCTACCTCCTTGTGTAAGGTGAAAACACATTCCCATATCACACCAAAAGATTAGCAACAGGATACTTGCCTGTCACTGCAAAATGAGCTAACTAATGCTGCTCCATGTTAAATTGGGGTTCAAGTCAACTGCCCCTGAAAGTGGCCACAAGTAGATAAGGTGGCAAAGGTGTATAGCATATTTGCCTTTATGGATACTCCATTCCCTGACCAATCAGGATGTCATGGAGCATTGTGCTTAAAGCCACAAGTGTAGCCTAAACAATTTTGGTCACATTGCAGGCAGGATGTGGAAGCTTTGGAGAGTGTGCAGAAGAGGTTTACCAGGATGCTGCCTGGATTAGAGGGTGTAAACTGAGAGGCTAATAACAGGGCTATTTTGCTCTTGAGCAGCAGAAGCTGAGGATAAGCTTGATAAGTCTAAAATTGTATAGAAGTGATCATCAGAATGAGTTGAGATGCCTAATACAAGGGGTGTACATTAAGATGAGGGGGCAAGTATTTTGAGCGGTAGGAGTCTGGAACACTGCCAGAGATGTTGGTTGAGGCAGATATAAGGGCATTTAAGGGACTTTTCATATAAGCATATGAACATCCAAGGAATGGAGATGGACTGAGGGCAGGCACAGGATTTAGTTTCATTTTGGTGTCATGTTTGGCCCAAATTGGGCTGAAGGGCCTTTGCTGTCCCATTCAGTTCTAAATTGTTAACAATATCTAATCTCATTGTTAAGCCTTTCCTCAAAGTAACAGCCTGGCTCTGAGGTCAGCTGAGGAAATGGTGAGTGGCTGTTTCAAATAACCCTGAATAGTGTCAATCTTCTGCCAAGACTGAAGTACTGGACCTTCCCTCCTGGTGGGTTTGGCCATTTCCCTCATTGGCTCCTTGCACCTTCTTAAAACCCTTTTCCTGTAATAGTGCCCCTTTATTTTTTAAAAGCAGTGAATTCACTTCTAACCATTTAGTTAAATATGGTGCTTGTTAGCTCCATGTGTCTCTGCATTCTATTCCTGCCACTGGAGCATAGCTATCTCTTTAGACACCCACCTTAACCTGCAGAGGGCTGTCACTTCTCTACCTAGGAGTGACTGAGTCCTCACTCTTTCCACTTTAGATTCTTTCTTCAGCCTTCATACTGACTTAGGCATTCTAGAATAGATATGGGCATTGTTCTCATTAATACTAACACTGACAGTTTAATTATAGCCCCAACATTGATCCGTGTGGCATGTTTTTCATTGTAGCCTGCATCCCGCATCCAACATGGGAGCAACCATCCAAGTACTACATCCACGTAACATTTGTCCTGTTACCATAATTCTAGTAAATCAGTGTGATTGTTCCCTTGAAAAACCATGCCAACTCTGCTTGCATTATTAGCTTCTAAAAGCACTGCTATTCACCAACAAAAAATTTCTCTTAAACTATAGAAACTCCCCAGGTCCAGCAGTGTTTGTGGAGAGAAAGCAGAGTTAATGTTTCACATTGTGATCCTTCCTATCTGATAATAGATAGGAAAAGGCAGCATGTGTTGAAGTGTGGGCCCAAAGGGGAATGGGAACTTTAGTGAGCAGTTTGACACATGGGGATAATGGTGAGCCAGGGAGGCCAGTAATGGGGGCTGTGCTAAAGCAGCCCATGTGTTAAGGTGTGGGGGTGTTTGGGCACCCAAAATGATGAAACTCAACAGAGTTTCAAAAGCTGAAGAATCTCCCTCCATCTCCCAACCCCATGGAAAATGAGGTGCTGTTCTCCCAGTTTGCACTGAACTTTGCTGGAACGCTGCAGCAAGCCCCAGATGGATGTTGGTGTGGGAATACTGAAGGGGCAAGCAACTGGAAACTTGGTCATTTTTTGTGAGCAGAACGTGGGTGTTCTGCAAAGGAGCCTCTGTCTGTTTTGTACCCCCCCAACAATGTAGAGGAGACTGCAATGTGAGCAGTGAATAGATTGGATTGAAGTGCAGGTAAATCACACCTTACCTGAAAGGTGTCTGGAATCTTGGATAGTGAGCATCCAGATGCTGCCAGACCTGAATTTCTCCACTAATTTCCTGAAGATGCTGGTAACCAGAACTTTTAAGACAAGTAACTGGCCTATGGTTATCTTTTTGGTCTCCTTTTTCAGAATAAGTGTCACTGGCAGTTTTCCAATCCTCTGAGACACTTCCAGAATCCAATGATTCATCTAAGGTTACGATCCATGCACTGTCTGTAGCAACTTTAATACCCTAGGATGTATCCCATCATGCACAAGGGAACTTGTCAGTCTTTAGGCCCATTTTTGATTCCCTAAGCTTTCTTCTCTAGTAGTTATAATATTTATTCCTTCTTTCCCCCTTTAACAGTTAACAAAAACTTGTCTTCTGTGCAGACAAAAGTGTTTATTCACACTTCTTTCTTGGTTCCCCATTCTCACTAAGATTCTAGCCTCTTGCTGAGCGTGTAGAGCTGAAGCAGACTGGTGTTTCCTTCAGTAGCAATAACTACAGTAATATATACCTTTGTATACAGGGTGATCTTGTCATGATGTCATCCAAGTGTTTTTAATGGTACACTCCCTGTCTGAGTTTTGTGATGAATTTCCCTTTTTAAAAGGAGCTCCTTTCTGAAACTTTTACAAAGATGAAAATAGATCTTGTGCTAACAGCCCTTGGGCAGTTCAAGGAACATTAAATTGTCATTATGCAGTTAATGAGACTTGGCAGTACAGCTCCTTACATTGCAGTATACTGGTCTACATCTCTTCTGCAGGTATCAAAGTGCAGATAACACAATTTCTTGCATCAGACTTCACATCCAAGTGATAAAATTACATCAGTTTCTTGTCTTGACTATTGTGCATTATGACACTTGTATGATGTAGACTTGACTCTTCATGGGTTTGGGGGCTGTTTGCACAAACAATCTTTAACTCTTGTCCTGGTTCACACTGGGCTGTCTGTGTTTGAGACTTCATCTTCTCCCTGTCTGTGTGTAGAGGAATGGTTAGATCTGTCCCCTCCATGGGCCTGTTGGTGAGGGGCAACTTGCTTTGAGTAGATTGTCTTGTACTACCCTGCAGGGCTGTATACTTGACTGCTTTCATGGTATGAAGTGGTCCTAGTGAGGAGTGAAACATACCTCATATCTGGCTTTCTTCAGGGTGGTGTTGTCTGACCTTTTTGCATAGTCAATGGGGAAAACTGTTGCACAAGGTGTATCCTTGGTTCCCACCAAAGGTATTGGTGAAACAGTGACATCAACATCTAATGGTAAACATGATGAATGTCAGTTTCAATCTTGCACCACAGTTTACAATGATTTTAACACCATTAGACATGCCCAGAATTGGGCTTTCAGCTTATTGAGCCAGTTTTGTCATTTAGCCCAAGCATAGCTAATCCGAATCAAGAGATTCTCCAGCATCTGCAGTTCCTATTATCTGATCTGAATCAAGCTGTCTTTTCGCCACAACTCTAGATTCCCTTACTAATTGTTTTAATATTTAAAAAAAAAACTCTGCCTTGAATATACCTCATGATTCAGTCTAGACAGCCCTTGCGTGGAAGGAAAGGTTGCCAGTTGAGGCTAATTGTCATTGACCATGTTTCCTAGACTTGCTGTCTTCATGATGTCTGTTCCACTTTCAGTGGGACGCATGCTGATCTCTGGGTCATTCTGTGACCTAAGCATTGCAGAAACTTGTAGGTTGTTTTACTTTTAAAATTACATGGTGGAAGGTCCTTGTTCCCCTCTAAGCAGAAGTGATGGGGTTTGTTTAAGGACTAAATGTGTTCAAAGTTTCTTTTGAGCTGCTTGTAGCTTGCTGAATCTGATTTTGGGTCACAGCCAAACCAATTAGTCCATCTTCCCACTCCAATTCGAGTATACCCACTTGTTCTATACAGGAAATTGTTTTGTTCATGGTGGGATTTGGAAGCTGGCCAAGAGCATCCAAACTAATGATCCTGGTTTGGATTTTACATTTTTGTATTCTTGTTGTCCAATAGTCCTTGGAGGTGCATCTGAGGTTTTCAACAGACTTGTAATGGGTTGCAGTCAGTACAAACGACAAAATGCTTGCTGAATGGTGTTCCAGAAACTGGACCGCCTTTCTCTATAGTTTCTTCGGTCTGCCTTTTTAAGGATCTTAGAACTAAATGTAATCAACTTGTAATGGACGTGCTGAGGCCTCTGGAAGAAACTGCTCGCAGCAAGACCCTTTTTGAAGGGATCATTCATAGTGAAGCATGTGCTGGCTGGATGAAGAGTTTGGTGATTTGAAGAATATGCCACTGATCTTCCTACCACACGCAAGGTGTGTGTGGTTTTTTCTCTTAATTCAAGAAAATCTAGGCAAATTTATCTGCTCTTAATTTTAACACATCCTTGCTCTTTTCTCCCCTCAAACTCGAATCTAACAGCTATGATCACTATATCTGTGAAATGCTGGCCCTGCTTTTGTTAACTAAAATTTTAAGGTTGGACAACTCCCTCTCTCTCTCGTTTGGACCTTGTAAAATGCTATCTCAAATGCATTTTAAGAATTTGGTTCCCTCAACTTTTCACATACTAGTAGGAGGGATGTCTAGGGCCAATCAAAGCTTGGAGCATCTCTCTCTAGTTGCAAATTGCAACTGGTCAAGTGAATTCAAAATGACAGCTTAGTGTCCCAGACAACACCACTGCCATCCCTGGTTTGTCCTGTCCACCAGTAAGACTGACCAGAGGTCACACCAGTGGTATACATCTTGATGCCCTAGGAATCCTCCAGTACTGACTCAATCCTATGAAGTTACATGTGGGCAAGCAAAATACTGAGCTGCTGCATATCTAACTCCCGATAACACTGGAGAAACTGACCCCTCTCTTTCAATGTTAGACTCCCTGTGCTAAGTCTCTGCCTAGCAGCTTCCTTTTGCTCCTCATCACATGTCCTCACACAACTAAATGGATTGTCAAGTCTGGATACATTACACTCGGCCCCCTCTTAATCATTAAATCTAGAGTGAGGTCCTAGGACTGATCCTTGTTGAACTTGACTAGTTAAACTCATTTCATCCTGATTGTCTTGTGTTAATCAATGCTTATATTTACCCTCTCAATGGTGCAATTTTTCTATCACGTGGAATAACCTTTTTTAATGTGGCACTTCAATGCCTTCTATAAATCCCTACACACACACCATCTAGCTGTTCCCTGTTATTAATACTACTTTATTATATCCTCAAAGGAATCTGCCCTTTCACCAAACAATCATGTATGAGAAATGGGCTAATGTTGATTCTCTCTGACATTTTCCTAAATGTTTTGCTCGCTCTTCCTTAATGGACACTAGAACATAACATTACAGCGCAGTACAGGCCCTGCAGCCCTTGCTGTTGTGCTGACCTGTGAAACCAATCTAAAGCCCATCTAACCTACACTATTCCATTATCATCCATATGTTTATCCAATGACCCTTATAAATGCCCTTTAAAGTTGGCAAGTCTACTACTGTTGCAGGCAGTAATGAATCTACCTCTGACATCTGTCCTATATCTATCACCCCTCAATTTAAAGCTATGTCCCCTCATGCTGGCCATCACCATCTGAGGAAAAAGGCTCTCACTGTCTACCCTATCTAATCCTCTGATCATCTTGTATGTCTCTAAGTCACCTCTTAACCTTCTTCTCTCTAATGAAAACAGTCTCAAGTCCCTCAGCCTTTCCTCATAAGACCTTCCCTCCATACCAGGCAACATCCTGGTAAATCTCCTCTGCACCCTTTCCCATGCTTCCACATCCTTCCTATAACGCGGCAACCAGAACTGCACACAATACTCCAAGTGCGGCTGCACCAGAGTTTTTTGCACAGCTGCAACATGACCTCAAGGCTCTGAAACTCAATCCCTCTACCAATAAAACCTAACACACCGTATGCCTTCCTAACAACCCTATCAACCTGGGTGGCAACTTTTAGGGATCTATGCACATGGACACAGATCTCTCTGCTCATCCACACTACCAAGAATCTTACCATTAGCCCTGTACTCTGTATTCCTGTTACCCCTTCCAAAGTGAATCACCTCACACTTGTCCGCATTAAACTCTGTTTGCCACCTCTCAGCCCAGCTCTGCAGCTTATCTATGTGCCTCTGTAACCTGCAACATCCTTCCGCACTATCCACAACTCCACTGACTTTAGTGTCATCCGCAAACTTACTAATTTATCCTTCTACACCCTCATCCAGGTCACTTATAAAAATGACAAACAACAGTGGCCCCAAAACAGATCCTTGCGGTACACCACTAGTAACTGAACTCCAGGATGAACATTTCCCATCAACCACCACCCTCTGTCTTCTACAGCTAGCCAATTTCTGATCCAAACCGCTAAATCGCCCTCAAACCCATGCCTCCAAATTTTCTGCAATAGCCTACCGTGGGGAACCTTATCAAACGCTTTACTGAAATCCATATACACCACATTAACTGCTTTACCCTCATCCACCTGTTTGGTCACCTTCTCAAAGAACTCAATAAGGTTTGTGAGGCACAACCTACCCTTCACAAAACTGTGTTGACTATCCCTAATCAAATTCTTTCTTTCTAGATGATAAATCCTATCTCTTAATCCTTTCCAACACTCTACCCACACCCGAAGTAAGGCTCACTGGTCTATAATTACCAGGGTTGTCTCTACGCCCCTTCTTGAACAAGGGGACAACATTTGCTATCCTCTGGCACTATTCCTGTAGACAATGACGACATAAAGATCAAAGCCAAAGGCTCTGCAATCTCCTCCCTAGCTTCCCAGAGAATCCTAGGATAGATCCCATTCGGCCCAGGGGACTTATCTATTTTCACACTTTCCAGAATTGCTAACACCTCCTCGTGAACCTCAATCCTGTCTAGTCTAATAGCCTGTACCTGCGCATTCTCCTCGACAACATTGTCTTTTTCATGTGTGAATACTGATGAAAAATATTCATTTGGTGCCTCTCCTATCTCTTCAGACTCCACGCACAACTTCCCACTACTGTCCTTGACTGGCCCTAATCTTACTCTAGTCATTCTTTTATTTCTGACATACCTATAGAAAGCTTTAGGGTTTTCTTAGTATTTTCCCAATGGTAGATGTTTGGCTAACTGGTCTATTGTCACATTAGCAAATTTCCAATCTGCTGAAACCCTCAGGAATTTAGAATTCTGGAATATTTTGATCAATATCTCCATTGCAGCTAGAGGCAGTATGAAGACAATGCTGGCCACCTTTTCCATGTAAGGAAAACAATGTTTTTGCTATTATGATGCTAGAACCTGGCTCAATAATTAACTTACAGCTGGGAGCTGAATAAATACTCGCAGCGTGGGATTTGAATTGAATAAAGATTTAGAATTAAGTGTTTAACAATAGCCATGAACCTATTGGATTCACTAATGTCCTTTTAGGGAAGGAAACTGTCAACTGTATCTGGTCAGACCTACACATGACTCCAGACTCACATCAATGTATTTGACTCTTAGTTGAGCAGTTATTAATAGTAATAAATGGGGAGGCAATGGCCTAGTGGTATTATCACTGGACTGTTAACCCAGCAATCCAGACAATGTTTTGGAGACCCAGGTTCAAATCTTGCCTTGACAGGTGGTGGAATTTGAAGTCAATAAATATCTGGAATTATGAGTCCAATGATTCTGAATCCAATGATTGTCAGGAAAAACCCATCTGGCTCACTAATGTCCTTGAGGGAAGGAAACAGCCATCCTTGCCTGGCCTGGCCTACATGTCACTCCAGACCCACAGCAATGTGGTTGACTCTGAACTGCGCAGAGGCAATAAATGCTGCCTGGCCAGTGATACCCTCAACCGGAAAATGAATAAAAAGGGGGAAAAAAGGGTTGCCTAGCTAGCAATGCCCACAACCTGAATGAATTTTATAAAAAAAAACTCAACCCCCTCCCCCACCTGTCTAATATCTAACCCTGGTCTACTCTACAACAATGACCCTGATTTAGCAAGAAGGGTTCTACCAAGTGAATGATGAGGATCATTAAAGGTGGAGGTGCTAGGGTTGGACTGGGGTGGACAAGGTCAGAAGTCACGTGACACCATATTACAGTCCAACTGGTTAGTTGGAAATCACAAGCTTTCAAGTACTGCCCCTTTGTCATGACTTCACCTAACGAAGCAGCAGTGCTCAGAAAGCTTGTGATTTCAAATAAACCTGTTGGACTGTAACCTGATGTCATGTGACTTCTGACCTGGATCATTTAAAGGCAGGAGATGATGTCTGAGGAGCCCACTGTCACTGCTGTAATGAGTGATGCCAGCAACCTGTGTACTAGGTTCAGACACCAAGCTGTCTATTGGGCCAGAGAAAATGACAGCGAGCCACTGGAAAAAAAAACAAAAAGATTTTATTAGCAAGAAAGTCTTACAAAGCTGGTCTGATGCATTGAAATGATGTCCATACTGTCCCTGGCAGGGTGTTCCACCGACTTTTTTTAGGATCTATTTTTCCAATGTCATCTATCTATTAATCAGTGGCACATAATAGTGGTGAGAGTCTGGTCACCATTTGAACAGCAAAACAAATGCCTAAAAGCCATTATCCACACCAAGCCAATTTACGCCAGCTCAGTGCATCTTAGCACAACTGTACAATGGTTGCACAAAATGGCACTATGGTAGAGTTCTTACCACCAATACTGGGAAGCCAGCTTCAAGTCCCACCTTCTCCAGAGGTGTATAATAAAATCTCTGAACAGTTGATTCCCAAAAACAAAAATAGGTTAAATAAAACGTGCGTGCATACAGGAACACGTCAGAAACAAGAGCTAGGAGGAGGCCGTTCAGCCCTTCAAGCCTGCTCCAATGTTCAAATTGCTCTGATTTGAGCCTCAGTGGTCCACCCCTCCCCGCTACCCCCCATCCCCCCCAAAAACCGACTATTCCCCACATCCTGGTCCATCAGAATGGTCTAACCCATAGGAAATGACCCAGCCTCCACTACAGAAGAGGATTCCTGAATCTCCGACAAGGAATTCCTCCTTGTCTCAGTCTTAAAAAGAAAGATTCCCCCCTTTTTTTTAAATGGAGGCCCTCACCCAGTTCTGGATTGCCCAAGGGGAAACGTTAATCATTCTGGTGGGATTCATATCTTTCCAAATGGAGGTCCTATACAATCTGATAAATTCACCTTGATCCAGGAGCAGATCCTAACGATTACAGAGAGGCCTTTCTTGACATGGGAGGTGGCTACTCCACCTGCATAACAGACCCACTCATACTAGCAAGTAGACCAGGTTCCTGCTTGATGTTCTTAAGACACGCCCAGTCCTGACAAATATGAAGGCCCCAGCCTCTGGCTTTCCCAGCAGCCTCATTGGCTTGAATGAAGTGATAGCCTTCCATATGGTTTCCTGTTGTTGTCCTATGTCGGGAAGATGCCATTCTTGTCTGGTGTGGCGGGGGGTGGTGGTGCTAACCCAAAATGTCTGCATTACACTAGCTGCAGAACTGCCCACACCTGCTGCCCTAGTCTGGTCCTGGGGTGAACACAGGGTTCTGAAGCTGAGGGGCAGTCCTGATCCGGGAGGCCTCCTCCTGTGTTTCCCATCCTATTCCGATTGGAGCACAGGAAGCCCGTTCCCATTACAGGAGCCTCCCCACTGCTTGGATAACCAGCCCCATTAGTACACATTAAACCACTTTGGTTAGTAAGTTGTCAGTAGTTAGGTACATTAGGTTTAATCAGTCACATCAGTAAAATTAAACACAGCCCTCCCCCCACCCACCTCCCAATACACAGTTTGGAAGCAACTAAATGTGTCTAACATTAGAATCTAAGCTCCCAGCCTCCAATTGGGAAACACATCAAACTGATCTGACCCTGTGCAACACTAGGAATGCCTCATCTATACAGTAATACCACCTCCCCCAAAACCTATCGTAATGCAGCCCCCCTCCCTCGAAGATCTGGAGTGAATCCCTGAGAAGGAAGGGGCTGTCAGTGGATGACTCCCCCATTCCCAATTGAACGGACCCTGAGATTATCAACGCCCACTCTGAGTACAGTTTCTACCCTCCCTTTTACCCTGGTTCCACATTAATGACGGACTGGCACACAGCCCACCCCATCTCAGCTCCTGCCAGCTGCTGCTGCCCTCCGATTGGGATCAGACTGTGCTCCCAGAGGTCTGCCTAATGCGGTTGCTCCCGGGCTGATGAGACCAACCACCATATCTCCCCCCACCCCCACACTTTTCAAAGGACATCCTATCCTCGCCATTCCCTTGGTGCACTGGTTGACCACCTATCAGACACGGAGATGCCATCTGCAATGAGTGGCACCATCTGTTGACATCACTGGCCGTCAGGGTCTGTTTACTAGCCAGTATCCTCCATGCCCATCCATCATGCCAGGTCGACCACACAGTCCGCTTCACATCGGTGGGGTGGGGGGGCTATCGAACAGCATTAGCTGGCATGGGGGCCAGTCTATCGAAAGTTATCAGTGTTAGGAGGTGTAGGGGATAATGTACTCAGTCAGTCAGCCTCCTTCAGCTAGGCTTCACTACAACATTCATAAATATTGTCCTCCATTAATGCAATCACTTGCTCAAACTTGTGTTGGAACTGCATGCGTCTGGTCAGTGAGTTTGATTCCAACGCAATCATCACCTGGAGGGACAGAAAAAGAGCAAGAGTGAGTGTGAAATATTGAGACAGACAGACACAGAGAGAGAGAGATGGGGGGGAGAGTGAGGGCAGGAGTATGAAATTGGGGGAGAGGGAGAGAGACAGAATGTGAGAGCATGAAATAGTGAGAGAGAGGGAGGGAGTTGAGAGAGTGGGACAGTGAGAGTATAAAATAGTGAGAGAGGGAATCAGAGGGACAAAGATGGGGAGAGACAGAAAGAGAGAGAGAGGGAGGTGGGGGAGAGAGAAAGAGATGGGGGGTTGGGGGAGAGAGAGGGTATGAAGAATTAAAGAGAGAAAGGGGAGAGAGACAGAATGAGAGACAGAGAGAGACTAAGGATGAGAGTACGAAATGGTGAGGGGTGAGGGGGGTGCGTGTGTGAGTATGAAATAGTGAAACTGACAGTCAGGGAGACAGAGAAAGGGGGAGAGGGAGAGGGGGAGAGAGACAAAGACAGAGAGGGGACAGGGGAAGGGAGTGGAGAATAAATAACAGCAGCCAATGTTCACAATTGAGAGTTTCAAATGTTGTTTTTCTCCTACATCTCAAAACCACTGAAAGTTGTTCCTAATGGCAGCGGGACTCTGGGGCAATAACGCCCTGCACCTTCACTCCCCCTCACTGTTCTGTGGGTGAGTTTACGTGGGGGACTTGTGGGAGACTATTGCTCCCTTTGAAATGCGGCGGCAAGAGATAAGTACCAACAAAATTCCACCCTCAGAGCGGGAGACAAGTGGAGAAGAGGTGAAACTGTGAGAGTGAAAAGAAGTCTCATTAGTGACATCTCAAAGTGAGGTCGGGATTTTGGGAGCTCGTTTCCGCACTGAGGAGACATGGAGAACTCCTGGTCAAGGTCAAAAATGAGGGAACTGAAAGAGGAAAGAGGTTAGACGGTAAATGTCACAGAGTAATGTGGATGTGGTGAGGGAGAAGGGAGTGGTGAGGGAGGATAGTCTGAGGGAGGACGGAGTGATGAGGGAGGAGGGACTGATGGTAGAAGGGGTGAGGGAGGATGGGGGTGAGAGAGAATGGGGGTGAGGGAGGAGGGAGCGATGGTACAAAGTGTGAGGGAGGAGAGGGGTGATAAGATGTGAGGGAGGAGGGTTGAGGGGAAGGGGGTGAGGGAGGAGGGTTGAGGGGAAGGGGGTGAGGGAGGAAGGGGTGAGGGAGGATGGGGCGAGGGAGGAGGGATTGATAGTTGATGGTGTGAGGGAGGAGGGTTGAGGGAAAGGGAGTGACGAAGGATGGGGTGAGGGAGGAGGGAGTGATGGTGGAAGAGGTGAGGTGGGATGGGGGTGAAAGAGGATGGGGTGAGGGTGGAAGGGTGTGAGGGAGGATGGGGTGAGGGTGGAAGAGGTGACCATGGATGGTGTAAGATTGACATGTGATGTGCAGTATCTGCCAGCAGGAGGAGCTACAGCAGCAGATTTGGGGCACACACTGCTTTCGGTATTTTGCTCCTCATTCCAGCATATTGGGGGAAACCCGGTGATAAGACTTGCTGCACCTGAACTCGACTCCTAAGACTTTTTAATTCTCTAACCAAAGCCCAGCGCAGGCTGCGTTCGAGGATAACTTGGACTCTCAAGGCTTATGGGAACTGGGAGGAAAATAGAGATCAGAGCTACCATGATCTTACTGAAGGACAACGCAAGCTCAAAGGGCCAACTGGCCTGTTTCCCATCCTAATTCATATGGTCCTATGTCAGTGCGCGTGTGCGAGTAAGGGAGGACTCAGTTTGAGTGTGTGCGAGTCTGTGTCCCAGTGAATGTGTGTCTCCCTAGGGGTTAATGTGCCTGACTGTATCCGAGCCTGAGTGCGTACTGATGAGAGCAATGAGAGGGGAGTATTTGTGGGTGTGCCTACATGTCTTGTCTACATGGTAGGGAAGGAGTGATGGCAGGGCTTGTAGATAGGGACAGAAGGCTATGTTCTGGGCTTTGATTAGTTACATGACCTGCCACGTTCACAGCCACCACTTTCGGCAAAACAGAAACAGCAGGAACTGACAGATACATTAGACCCACCTGGCCGCGATATCTCTTGGCATATTTGTAGATTTCAGCCATGGCAAAATTATTGTTGAATTCATTTTGGTATTTCTGTAGACAAGATAAAAAGAGAACGCTCCGATTTCAGAAACCGTTTTGCTACGTCTTACTGACACAATGCAAGGCCAACTTTTCTTGTTGATTCAGTTCATCAATAGACAGACTTCAACACAGAGGAACAAGACACATTCACCATATTCATTGTTCCTGCACCAAATACAGAGCTCCAATGGCACTCTCCCCATCAAACACTCCCAGGACAGGGACAGCACGAGGTCAGGTACAGAGTAAAGCTCCCTCTACACTGTCTCCCTGTCAAACACTTCCAGGACAGGGACAGCACAGGGTTAGGCACAGAGTAAAGCTCCCTCTACACTGTCTCACATCAAACACTCCCAGGACAGGGACAGCACGAGGTCAGGTACAGAGTAAACCTCCCTCTACACTGTCCCCCATCAAACATTCCCGGGACAGGGACAGCATGGGGTTAGGTACAGAGTAAAGCTTCCTCTACACTGTCTCCCCATCAATTACTCACAGGAGATGGACAGCACAGGGCTAGATACAGGGTGAAGCTTCCTCTACGACCTTCCTCTTAGTCTCTGCTGCTTACCCGGGACTCCTCTGCCAGGTGAGCATTCATTTCCTGTTCACTCAGTGTGATCATTTCCTGGATCTCTCTGTAATATCTCTGCACAGCTTTCTTGTACTCTGGGATTTCCTTTGCATATAAGAGTTTATTTGTTGGTGAATCCTAAAGGAAAAAAAGACAACACTAAATTCTGCATCATGATCCCATGTTGCCAGGACATATGAGCATATAAATCAGGAGTAGGCTATCAGCCCCTCAAGCACCACTGTTTAAGAAGGTACTGGCTGATCTGAGGACTCCATATTCCTGGCCAGCCTCTGATAACCTTTCACCTCCTTGCTTGTCATGAATCTATCCATTTCTACCTTAACAATATTGCCACTGCCTTTTGACAAAAAGCTTTCCAAGGACTCGTGACTCTCTAAGAGAAAATTGCTCCTTATCTCTGACTTCATTGTGCAACCCCTTATTTTTAAACAGTGACCCTGAATTTTCGAGCCTCCCATAACATCCTCTCCACATCCACCCAGTGAAGATCCCTCCAAAACATATAAAATCCTATCCAATCATCTCTGACTCTTCTAAACCCCAAAGGTTACATGCCTAGCCTGTCTTGCCTTTCCTCAGAACACAACCCACCCATTCCAGGTTTTAGTCTAGTAAACATTCTCTAAACTGCTTCCAACATATTCACATCCTTGCATACATATGGTGACCAGTATTGTAAAGAGTACTCCAGATGTGGTGTCTCACCAATGCTCTGTATAACTGAAGCATAAACCATCTTGCTCTTGTATTCAATTCCTATCACAATAAAACATAACATTCTATGAGCTAACAAGGTGTAGAGCTAGATGAACACAGCAGGCCAAGCAGCATCAGAGGAGCAGGAAGGCTGACGATTCGGGCCTAGACCCTTCTTCAGAAATTTCCTGATTACTTGCTGCATCTGCATATTAACCTTCTGCAACTCCTGCAGTAGGACACCCCGATCTCTCTGCACATCAGAGCTCTGTAACCCCTGTGCTTTTATAGATAATACGTTTCTTTTTTTAGTCTTCATCCCAAGATGGACAATTTCCAACGTCTGGGATGAATCTTATGGTGCTTTTTATTTGGTTAAATGCGAGTCAGGTTGAGTTTTGTGAAGGGATCCTCACCATGAAGTTTCTCGTCACTTCTTACCAGACTTGCTGCGTCAGTTGGTGTTTCAGTACCTACAGTGTCTCTGATCTGATTGCTGTCCCCATTCCTGGTGCAACTTGTTGCTTGCCAGAGATCCCAGAATTCACTGGCATTCTGATTTAAATCCTGGTGTACAGTTGGACACGCACAGTCAGTCTGGAGCTGCCCCGTTCAGCTTCTGCCCGTTGTTTGAACAGGGCAGATGGAGGTGGGGAATGAAATTGGCTTGAGACCCCGTAGACATGAAGCTTGCAGTAATGCTGTATGGGGTGGTGCAAAGACAGGATTTCCTCATTTCCTAGGACCAGCAGTGAAGCTTGGTCAGAGATCTCACCATCTGGAGGAATACCCAGTGCTGTAGGATGAAGCTCAATGCCCTTCTCTGCTCTGCCAGCATAAGAGCCACCATCTTCTCTCTGCTTGCCCTCACTCGCTCTTTCTCCGTGACTCTCAATGAGGATCGTACTCTACCACTCTCATGATTGCCTATAACCCACTCCAGCCTCCAATACCACTAAGTCTGCATGCCCCCTGTGCAGCCACTCACTTACCTCCCCAGCTGCACCAACAGTACCAGCTGTACCACCCACCTTCATCTCCCTTAACATCTGGCTTCTTTCATTCCAGGAGGAAAGCGGCCGCCAATAGGGCAGATAGAGTCAGAATGGATGGTGGGTTGCCCAATATTCAGCACCTTACCCCTTATATGGAGAGTGCCTTGTCCCAGGCTGCCCCAGGTATGGTGGGCTGGCCAAATCAAAAGCCCCTGGACTGGTATCAGAGGCTGCTGTTCTGAGGAAGGGTCACCAGACCCGAAACGTTAACTCCGTTTTCTCCTCCACAGATGCTGCCAGACCTGCTGAGCTTTTCCAGCAACTTCTGTTTTTGTTTCTGCTGTTGATTTACAGGGTGGGACCCTGAGTGAAGGCATTCCCCTCTGCCTTCACTGATGCCAGCTAACAACCATGACAAGCTTCATCCTTTGTGAATGTGCTAAATGCGAAGGTAGAACAGAAGTAATAACAGCTTTATTTCTCTAGCTGAGGCGGCAAAGCACAAAATGAGAGTGAATGCTATAGATGCGAGAGAAGAGCCTGGAAATACAGCCTATTCCAAGCCATGAGCTAGCTGTGTGTGTCCCTGAGCACACTGCAGTGTTACATTAACCCTTCTTCAGAAAGGATCTAGGCCCGAAACGTCGGCCTTCCTGCTCCTCTGGTACTGCTTGGCCTGCTGTGTTCATCCAGCTCTACACTTTGTTATATCTGACATTTTCCACATTCTATTTTGATTACATTCCAGTCTATGACTCTCTCCTGGGTAATTTTTATTCTCTATATAAACCATCATGAATCCCTCGATTAGATTCCAGTCCCTAATGCATTCCCAGGTATGTATTATTCCATATATAAACCTCTGATCCCCTCTATTAAATTGCAGTCTATAAATCACTCCCAGGTATCTGTTATTCCATATATAAACCACCCGAAACATCTCAACTAGATTTCATTCTGTAACTCATTCCCAGGTATCTGTTATTCCATATATAAACCACCCAAAACACCTCAATTAGATCTCAGTCTGTAACTCATCCCCGGGTATCTGTTATTCTTTATATAAACCATTCCAAACCCTCAATTAGATTGCAGTCTGTAACCCATTCCCAGGTGTCTGTTATTCTTTATATAAACCATTCCAAACCCTCAATTAGATTGCAGTCTGTAACTCATTCCCGGCTATCTGTTATTCTTCATACAAACCATTCCAAACCCCTTGATTAGATTCCAGTCAGTAACTCACTCCCCAGGTAACTGTTATTCTTTATACAAACCATTCCAAACCTCTCGATTGGATTGCAGTCTGTAACTCACTCCCGGGTATCTATTATTCTTTGTATAACCCCCTCGATTACATTCCGGCCTGTCATTCCTCCTGAGTTGCTGGCTTAGCTGGGTTTTTACCTTGCCCAGCTGCAGGTCAGAAATGGAGCAGGCGTCAATGAATGCCTGGGCTATGACAGACAGGCAGGCGTCCATATGGTCAGTCTTCTCCACGTCAAAAACAAACTGCGGGTTCTTCAGGATATTCACCCAAAAACGCAGCGGCAAGCTGGGAAGGAAGGAGAAACTACACGTCACTCTGAAAGTTTCGTGACAGAAACCTGACTCCATACATGGAATTCTTAGCAGAGCTGAACCGGGAACATTTCTGAGGATATTACTTGCTGCATTGAAAAGGGAGAACCAGTGGATGTGGTGTATTTGGATTCTCAGAAGGCACTTGTGAATGACCCACACTGGAGTTAGTAACTAAAATGGTTGAGGTGTCCAAAACTAGAGGGTATAGGTTAAAGTGAGAAGGGAAATAATTAACAGGAACCCAAGGGGCAAGTTTTTCATGTAGAGGCTGGTGCGTGCATGGAATGAGCTGCCAGAGGAAGTGGTGGAGGCTGGTACAATTACAACATTTAAAAGGCATCTGGATGGGTATATGAGTAGGTAAAATTTTCAGGGATATGGGCCAAATGCTGGCAATTGGCACTAGATTTATACAGGATATCTGGTCGGCATGGATGTGTTGGACTGAAAGGTCTGTTTCTGTGCTGTATATCTCTATGACTCTCTGACTCTATGAGATTGAGTGAACTATAGGAGTGTGGATTGAGAATTAGTTAACAGAGAGAACGCGGAGAGCAGCAATAAATGGTTCATTTTCAGGACTGCAGACTCTGTGATACTGCATTACATCTACAAGTGTTCACAGTCTTTATAAATAATATGGAAAAATGGCTCTTATAGCAGTGGTAGTGTCCCTCCATTTGAGTCAAGAGGCCAGGGTTCAAGTCTCACCTGCTCCAGAGATGTGTCATAACATTCCTGAACAGGTCGATTGAAAATATCAAGGTGAGGGGCACAGATTGTAACATTTCCAAGTTTGTTGATGGGACCTAACGGAGTGCGAACAGATGTTGTGTTAGAAATGAGAGGAAGATTCGAGGCGACTCGAACAGTCTGAGTGAGTGGGCTGGAACATGGAGGTGAAATCTAATGTGAACAGGTGCAAGGCTATTCACATTGGTAGGTAAGCAACAGCAAGGCAGAATATTTTGTTAACCGGTGGGAGGTCGGGAAGAGAGTGGGTGTTCCAAAGGATCTGGGTATCCCTGTCCATGAGTCAGTCAAAGCTCGGAAGCAAGGTGCAGCGATTTGAAAAGCAAACGGTTGTCATCCCTAAGGGGGTTTGAGTACAAAAATAAAGATGTCCTGCTACATAAGAGCCTTCTGTGAGATCTCACCTGAAGTGTTGCATCCAGTTTTAATCCTCTTGCCTAAGGAAGAATAAATGGATGGCTGCATTATCTTATGAGGAGAGGGGCTGGGTATTTCCTACGGTTTAGAAGAATGAAGGGGAATCTCTTTGAAACATAAAGAATTCTTACAGGGTGTGACTGGGTGGGTGTATGTAGGTTAAGGGGTTGGGTATTTTTTGAGTTCTCAAACCCAGTGGAAGCTCAGTCGTTGAGCCAGGTTAAAGACAGACATTCATAGATTTCTGTAGACTAATAACATCAGGGGGGATGGGGATCTGAAGATATTTACAGAAAAGTGGCATTGTGGTCAATGATTAACCATGGTCTCATTGAATGACAGATCAGGTTCCTCTTGGTCCTTTAATCTGCAAACTGGAGAGAGGGCCTGCAAAGCGATTAGTGGAGAGACATTCGGAAAGGGAATAGAGCTGCTGTAAAGTGGAGAGAACAGCTTTAAACATTTCAACAAAAGAATACTCAGCTACCAGAACAGGGCAATTGAGATAATTGCAAATGAATGTCAAGGATTCAGGTGCAAGATATCAGAATTTAGGAGACTGCAATTTGGGTGAAATGTAAGGAATGATACTGTAATGAACATTCTGTCACAATTTAATTGTGAACAGTTTTATTTCATAAAGATTTATGATTATGTGTTATCACATCATATACCGTGAATTATTAGACCTACAGTAACAATGTTCAATACAAACATACAATGGCTTACCTGTAACACCACCATAAACTGTGGAAAGAATATTTAGGCTGATGGTTTTTCATGTGTAGAAGTGTGCAGCAGTTAATTTAAAAAAAAACAAAACAAAACAAAAACATCATCATTAGGTAGGATCTGCTAGTACACGGGGAACAGCTACTTGCAGATGAGTCTACATTCGAGAAGTGGGAGCCTTTTCAAAGTAATATGGTGAGAATTCAATGCCAGCATGTTCCTCTAAAGAGTGAAAGGCAAGGGCAGCAAGTCTAGGGAACCCTGGATATCTAGGGATATCAAAGTTTGATAAAGAAAAAGAAGGAAGAATATGTCAGGTGTAGTGCATTAAAAACAGTATTGCGAGAGTGTGGGGGGGGGTGGTGCTTGAAAATAAACAAGGAGGGCAAAGAGGGGCCATGAAACATTTTTGGGAGATTGGATCAAGGAAAACCCCAAGGCATTTTTGAAGTATATTAAGAGTAAGAGTATTAACAGGGAAAGGGTGGGACCTATTAGAGACCAAAGGGGTAAACTGTGTGTGGAGCCCACTGGACTTGAGTGAGGTCCTAGCTGGATATTTCTCACCTGTATTCACAGAGGAACAAGATATTGTAGGTGGGGATTCCAGCTGGGATGGTGCGGTTCTAGAATACATTAAGATTAACGAGGAGTAGGTATTAGATGTTTTAGCACACATAAAGATGCATTAACTCGCAGGGCCCGAGGAGGTGTATCCCAGGCTACTGTGGGAGGTAAAGGAGGAGATTGCTGGGGGCCTGTTGGAGATTTTTAACACTTTACTGGCCACAGGTGAAGTGTCAGATGACTGGAGGATAGCTAATGTGGACCCTTTGTTCAAGAAGGGCAGCAGGGATAGGGCAGGTCATTACAGATCAGCTACTCTGACGTCAGTGGTAGGGAAATTATTGGAAAGAATTCTGAGAGACAGGGTTAATCAACACTTGGAAAAGCTGGGATTGATCATGGATAGTCAGCACGGATTTAATGACTTGAATATGAATATCGAAAGTATAATTAGTGATGTACAGAAATTGGCGGTGGTGTTGTTAGTGAGGAGGATGGTCTCAGGCTTTCGTCTGATATTGATCAGCTGGTAAACTGGGCAGAGCAATGGTAGGTGGAATTTAATCCTGATAAATATGAGGTGATGCATTTTGGGAAGTCTAATAAGGGAAGGATTTACACAATGAATTGTAGGTCCTTAGTGCACACTGAGGAACAAAGTGACCGTGGTGTACAAATCCACAGATCCCTGAAGTTGTCAGCACAGGTAGACAGGGTGGTGAGGAAGGGATGGTTGGCTTCATTAGCTGTGGCATAGAATATATGAGCAAAGAAAACTTGTTATAACTTTATAAAGCATTGGTTGTAAAACCAGAGGAAGTAACTGTGTGCAGTTCTGGTCACCATACTATTGAAAGGATGTGATTGCATTGGAGAGGAGATTCACCAGGATGTGGCCTGGGATGGGAACTCTCAGTTATGAGGAGAGACTGGATAGGCTGGGTTTGTTTTCCCTGGAGCAGAGGAGGCTGAGGGGTGGATCTGATTGAGGCACACAAAATTATGAGAGGCAGGGACAGAGTTTTAAGCAGATCTGAGGAAAATCTTCTTTTGGCCCAGAGGATAGTCGAAACATGGAATGTGTGCCTGAGAGGGTGGTGGAATCAGGTACTCTCGTAACAATAAAGTTCGAGTTTGAGTTTGACTTATTGTTGTCACGTGTGCCATGATACAGTGAAAAAGTGTTGTTTTGTGTGCTCTATAGGCAGATTGAACCAAACAAAGTGTATCAGGGTAGCAGAACAGAATTCAGAATACAGTGTTACAGCCACAGAGAAGTTGTAGAGAGAGAGAGATCAACATTAACATTTGAGAGGTTTGTACAAAAGTCTGATAACAGCTGGGAAGAAGCTGTTCTTGGATCTATTCATATGTGTATTCAAACTTCTATATCCTCTGCCTAGCAGAAGTGTAGAAGAGTGAAGGGTCTTTGATTATGTTGGTTGCCTTCCTGAGGCAGTGAGAAGTAAAGGTGGAGCCAATGGAAGGAAGGCTGGTTTGTGTGATGGTCTGGGCTGAGTTCATGACTCTCTGTAGTTTCTTATGGCCTTGGGAAGAGCAGTTGCCACACTATGTTGTGACGTATCCATGTGTGCATCTATAAAAATTGGTAAGTAGACATGCCAAACATTTAAGAAGCATTCAGATGAGCACTTAAAAAGCCAATGCTATGGACCAAGTGCAGGAAAATGGGTTTAATGTAGTTTGGTGTTTGTTGGTCAGTATAGACATGGTGGGCCAAAGGGCCTGTTTCGATGCTGCTTGACTCCATTTGTTGATAAGTTATGTTTGTTATCTTGTACCAATTTAAATATGTCATGTCTGGGAAATGAATGCCTTCCCTTAGACTTAACAGAATGATAATGATCGTTGGTGAGATTAGTGAATTCTTCAAATTCTGCTTCTGTATGAGTCCAAATTCCCCACATATCAACAGAGCAGTGATACTCTAATGGCCATAATGCGTATGAATGAACAGGATACCGCTGTAAAGTTACTCATTCACCTGTTGGTTTTCCAGATGTGCAGGGTGTCCGGGTCAGTGATGCCTCGTTTCTGAGCCTGTTCCTCCAGAAAATCAAAGAAATATTTCACTGCGAATGGAGGTTTCACTGCATGGATACTGAGCACAGCCCGGAACAAGTCATCCAGGAACTTTTGCAGCGTGCCCTAGAAACAGTAGGAACTGAGTCAGTGTGAGGGAATGAGGGTTGTCTGGATGGGGAGAAAGGCAGTGAAGGAACGGTAATGTATTTCCAAGGGCTTTGTCCTGGATGGTGTGAAGCTTTTCGAGTGTTGTTCGAGTTGTACCCATCCAGGGCAAGTGGGGAGCATTCCACCACACTCTTGGCTTATGCCTTTTCAATGGTGGACAAAGTCTAGGGAGTCAGGAGGTGTGTTACTCGCTGCAGTATTCCTATCCGCCGGTCTACTTGTGCAGCTGCTGTGATTATGTGGTGAGTCCAGTTGAGTTTCTGGACAAAGGTAACCCCCAGGATGTTGATAGTGGGGGATTCAGTGGCGGTAACACCATTGAATGGGAAGGGGTAACATGAACTATAATTTGAAGAGTGGACTATGTGGTCACATGAGGTTGTTCCACCATTGAACAAGATCTGGTTATAACCTCATACCCACATTCCTCACCACATGCAACCCTTACTTATCAAGAACCTATCCACCTTTACCTTAAAAATATTTAAAACCCAGCTTCCACCACCTTCTGAGCAAGACAGCTCCAAAGACTCATGATCCTCTAAGAGAAAAAAACCTCTGGGAGTAGCTTTTCCAATCCAGATTTATTATGTTTTTCAGGGCTGCAGTGTTAGCACTTTAGCTGATGTGAGGGGCCTGAGGATTTTGGAAATTCACAACCACCATTAACTGCACTTCCACATCTAAAACCCAATGTAAACAGGCTTGTAAATGTTGACATGGATACACAATCCCCCTCTCTCACACACATGCACACTCTCTTTTACACATGTATACACAACACAGGTACCAACATGCTCTCTGTTACATACACACACACACTCTTTCTTACACACACACACACACACGCAGACACACACACACAGACACGATCCTTGTCTGGGACTCTGAATGAGTTGTGCAGCAGCTCTCATGTCCTCTGTACCGTACCTTGGTGGAGAGCAGCCTGGTCAGGTAGATCTCTGGTAAAACTTTCTTGCGGTGACTGTGCTTGTGAGATTTCTTTGTTTCAACAAGTTCATCATTTGGAAGGACCTGGTTTGTGAGGAAGGGAAAGTTTTGATGGATCAGGAACCGAGTGCAACTCAATACTGACGTGGTTCAGGATAGATCAAAGAGGATCACGATGGCAATGGGTGAGGGGGGACAAGGTGGATTGAAGCAGGGTGAGAATGGGGCAGGAGATGGTATGGTTGGGGGTGGGGTTTGCTCAGCTTACAGAAAGACTTCAGATCATCAAATTCAGAAAGAAAGGAGGAGAACACGCCCCCATCTACATCAACGGAACTGAGGTTGAGAGGGTGAAGAGCATCAAGCTCCTCGGAGTGACAATAACTGACAACCTGTCCTGGACTTCCCACGTAAATGCGACAGTCAAGAAGGCACAACATGCCTCTTCTTCCTCGGGTATCAATAATGTCCCTCACTAATTTCTACAGATGCGCCATTGAAAGCTGAGCGTCCAGGTGCATAACGGCTTGGTATGGCATCTGCACTGCCCAGGACTGTAAGAAAGTACAGAAGATGACGTGCACAGCCCACACCATCATGGAAACCAACCTTCAACCAATGGACTCTATTTACATGGCTCGCTGCCGCAGAAAGGCGGCCAACATCATCCAAGACCCATCGCACCCAGGTAATGACCTCCTACAACCTCTTCCATCAGGCAGAAGATACAGAAGCATGAACACACGCACCAGCAGGTTCAGGAACAGCTTGTTTCTGGCCGTTATCAGACTGATGATTGGACTCTGGCCTCAAATAATGTGACCTGCAATGTAACCTGTTTGCCTCTAAGCCTTTTTGATCTGTACATCCTTTGCTTGCTGTGGTCTGCCTGTACCACTCATAAACAAAGCTTTTCACTGTATTTCGGTACACGTGACAGTAAATCAATCAATCAAATGTTACTAGCTGCATTACAATTTGTCTTCAGTTCAGGTACGTTCAGATCAAAGCTTCCTCTAGCCTGCGCTACAGCCATCCACCATCAATATCAGACAACATTAGAAATCCGATTTCAATTCATCACTCCAAGCTCAGCTGCAGTCAAACTATAAATCCCAACAAATGAGAGCACTGGGGATTGAGATCGTCATGTATCAGCGACAGTGGATTCTCCAAGTGAAGCCCAGTCCATTCCATTCCCCACATGAAGAGCAGATACCTATTGGGCCAGCTGGTAAGGAGGAGTGTTCTTCCTGTTTGGGATCTCCACTTTGTCTGCTTGTCACCCAGGGATGGTGCACAGAATTAGAGTTTGCTGCAGAGGCAAGTGAAAGGCTCTGAGCTACTCAGAGTGAGAGTAAGTAAACAGGCACTCACCAAATGGAAGTATTTTTCAGTGTCCAAGTCCTTCACTGTAAAAGAATAAAAGATCATTTGAAGGGTCCATTTGAATGCATGATTACCTAAATAAGCTCAGAAGAGTCAACATTACTCCAGTTTTGCTGCAGAATATGGTTGGAACAGGATGCGGATATTGATCCTAAACTTTCTGGGTTGATCTTGCATCAGCTTTAATTGGAAGAAAGGGCAGGAGACAGTGGTGTAGTGGCAGTGACCCAGGTCCTGATGCTCTGGGGACATGGATTCAAATCCCACCATGACAACGAGTTGGGGAATTTAAATTCAATTGATAAATCAAGAATTGAAATCCCGTCCTCACTGACGTAACCACAAAACGGTACTTGATTGTTATGAAGGCCTGTTTGTATCCTTACCCTACCTGTGATGCCACAGAGCCCCAGCAATGTGGGTGACCCTGAAATGCCCTTGTGATCCACTCAGCTCATGGGTCATTAGGGTTGGCCACCAAATACTGGCCTTGCCAGTGACCATCAAAGAGCCTAACCAATTGCTTGCCTCAAAGCAGGAAGGCTCACTGTTTAACATGGCCCTTAGGAACAGAACAGAAAGCCATTCGGCCCCTTGAACTTATTCTGTCATTCCATTAGATCAAGGCTCTCCTGTAAATTAGCTTCATTCACTTGTGTTCATTCAATACCCTAAACTGGCGTTAGCTAAAACTAAAGCTCGTGAATTTGAAGGGAAATTATTGACTTGGTCAGAAGATTGGTTAGCCAGTAAAAGACAAGACAATGTGGATAATAGTGTGTAATGAGATTGGAAGAAAGTTACTAGTTGTGTCCCACAACTATATCTACGTTGGGGCCTATTCACCCTACTTGTTTATGACTTAGATAACACAACAAAGAAACTTTGAACCAAATTAGTTGAGTGAGCAAAACTTGGCGGATGGATTTAAACACAAGAAAGTGTGAGGTCACTCAGTCTGTACCAAACAAACATTGGTCCGAGTATTCATGAAACAGTGTAAAAGGTGGATGCTTAAGAAATTTAAGGCCTCCTCATTCACATGTCACTAAAATTATACTAAAGATAAATTTATGAAGTGTTAACTTTTCTACCCAGGACACTCAGAGAGTTGCATTTATCCCTGAGTTATCCGTACCCCCTATATTTACCCCTGAGCCATTCATACCTCCTTTACCCACTCTCTGAAATTCACACTGCTGTACTTACCTGAACCATTCAAATCCCCTATATTTACCCTGAACCATTCATACTCCCTATATTTACCCTTAACCATTCATACCCCCCATATTTACCTTGAACCATTCATACCCCCTATATTTACTCCTGAGCCATTCATACCTCCTTTACCTACCCTCTGAAATTCATATCCCTGTATTTGCCCCCTGAGCTATTCACAGCTTCTGTATTTACCCCTTTGATCATTCACAAAGCTTTAGATACCCCCTTGGCCACTCACACCCCTGTTTTTATCTCCTGGGCTTTTTGCAGCTCCTGTTTTTAACCCCCAGACCTCTCAGAGCTGTGTCTATCCCTCAAAGTGTTCCCTACATTTTCCCTTCTCTATGACTCCAGGAATGTCATTGTAACTTTGATCAAACCTACCACGTCCGAGTGTACCATCCCACTTGTCCTTCAAGCTCATGGCCAATGATGCTCCATCAGGGACCTGGAGACAGAAGTGAAAGGTCACTGCCACAGTGTCACATGGCAGGCACCATCAACCAGGTCCCTGCTTTATAGTAATATGCAGATTGAGATCTGGCTCAATTTTACTTTGTTTCATTCATTGCGACATTTTCACATGAGGTTAAAGTTGTTATAGCGTCACAGAGTCATATAGCACGGAAACTGACCCTTCAATCCAACTCACTCATGCCAACCAAGTTTTCCAAATTAAACCAGTCCCACTTGCCTGCATTTAGCTCATATCCCTCTAAATCTTACTTATTTCTTACCTGTCTAAATGTCTTTCAATGTTGCACTTGTACCTGCATCTACCATTTCCTCTGCCAGTTCATTCACATATGAGCCACCCTATGTGTGAAAATACTGCCCTTCAGGTCCGTTTTAAATCTTTCTCCTCTCATAAAAATATGCCCTTAGTTCTGAACTCAACCACCCAAGGGAAAAGACCTTTGCTATTTACCTTACCTTTGCCCTTCATGAATTTATAAACTTGTATAAGGTTACCCCTCAACCTCCTATGCTCCAATGAAAAAAGTCTGAGCCTATCTAGCATCTCCATATAACTCAAACCCTCTAGTCTCAGCAACATCCTGGTTGATCTTTTCTGATCTCTCTCCAATTTAATAATATCCTTCCTACACATGTTTACCCTACCCGACAGAGACCAAACAGTGCAAACAGCTTTCTATTAACACCAGCTCTTTGATAAATCATTCGATTTATTCACTCCTCCAGAATTCACTCTGACCTTTCTTTTTAAAATGAAAACCCTTCACAGAAATATCCAGAATCCATCTGCTTCTATTTTGAAATCCAAACTCCAAACAATGATATTAAGACATATGCATATAAATTATACCCTATCATCAGAACAGTCACGAAACTAGTACAGACACACTAATATCCTGCAAAGTAGTAAAAGCATCAGACTATTCAGGCAAGTTCCAAATAAGACTCATCAGGTGATTGCAGGTCAGAGGACTAAAAGCTTAGTCAAAGGTATTCTTTCTAAAGTGTATATTAAAGGATGAAAGTGAGTTGGAAAGGCAGGAGCAGAATTTACAGAGTCTGGGATATGTTGGCCTATATCATAAGGAGAAACATTTGGGGATAATGAACTGTCCAGAAAGACAAACACATGATCATTTGAAAAAGAGTACACTTGACCCTTTGAACTTGCTATGCCAGTCAATAAGATCATGGCTTATATGATTTTAGTTTCCGCGCTCCTGCACAGCCCCAATAATCTTTCACCCATCCTGATAATCAAGAATCTACCTAACGCTGCCTTAAAAATGTTTAAGGATTCTGCATCCACTGCTTTTTAAGGAAGGGGATTCCAAAAACTCTCAAACCTCAGGAAAAGAAATTCCTAATTTCTTGGTATTTGTTGTGAGTTGGGAGATGGACAGCTGAGGTTTTTAAAGATGCTGGCAGATTGTTGTAATGGTGACATCCGGGAGGCATCGGATAGTTTGAACATTTCAAGAGCAGGTCAGTGGAGATTGACGGAGTCTGCCGAGGTAGAACTCAGCAGTTTGCTGACAGTCAGCACTAATAGTAGGGAGTTCAGAGTCAGACTGAGGGATATAGAGAGCCTGGTTCAGTCTGAGTCAGGGGCAAGGCACACTAGAGCAGGGTCTGAAGAAAAGGTGCGATCATCGCAACATTTAACAGTAAGAAATTGCAGCTCATCCTTGTTACAGTCATGTTCACTGCACCCCACAATGTTTATCCTCACACATTTACTCCACGTTTTAAACATTTAATGATGCAAGGACTATTTCAGGTCTATGAGATAAACAAAAAAGTTTAATTTAGCAGTGTCAGAGAAACGGAATAGCAGAGAGTTGGACAAGGATCTCAGACAGTGTCTGGGAGATACAGACAGACTTAGAGAGTTGTGTGCTTGGGGTGGGGTGGGGGGGATTGAGTGTTGGGTGTCAGTGTAGGGATGGCTAGCTGAAGGCTGGGTGTAGCAGCTTCCAAGGGAAAGCAACAGGCTGAGGGCGTGTATGCTATCTAAAGATATGCAGGTTAGGAGGATTGGCCATGCTAAATTGTACATAGTGTCTAGGATTGTGCAGGCTGGGTGAATTAGCCATGGGATAGGCAGGGTTACAGGGATAGGGTAGGGAATGGGTCTAGGTGTGATGCTCTTTGGAGGGTCAGTGCGGACCCGACAGGCTGAATGGCCCACTTGTAGGGCCAATTGTAGGGATTCTATGATTCTATCTCAGTAAAGGCAGATGCTGGGAGAGGTTGGTTAGACTCTGCAGTGCAGCGAGGGCTCTCTGGGCTGGCACATAAACAGGTCAGGATGAATTTGTCCCAGCTGCTCCTCACCTTGCAATGAGCCAGGGTGTTGAGCTTCTTTCGGCCGTCCTCCATCACAGATGTGTTGTCCAGGTCCCGCAGGATCCTGCTGTCACTACTTGATGCAAACCACTCTACCAGGAAGAAAGGGAGCTCTGTCACAATGAACTTTATCCCACGTTCATTTACAGCATTACTGCATTCTTACCAGGCTCTGGGATTCACACTGGGCCCAAGGCCCGGTCTCTGGGATTCACACTGGGCACAGGGCCCGGTCCCTCGGATTCACACTGGGCACTGGGCCCGGTCTCTGGGATTCACACTGGGCACTGGGCCCGGTCTCTGGGATTCACGCTGGGCACAGGGCCCGGTGTCTGGGATTCATTCTGGGATCCACACTGGGCCCAGTCTTTGGGATTCACACTGGGCACCGGGCCCACTGCTGTCCACAGGCACTTGCAGTGATTTCCCAGCCTCACGTACCAGATATGCTCACTGTGATCACTTACCCAGATCCACATCTTCTACTCTGGGCCACTGAGAGAAAGGCACATTTTTGTAAAATCCTTCTAGAATCTTCTCCTTGACTTGGCTGATGGAGTCACTGTCCATGACACGGACTGTGATGGAGTCCATTCCGCAGCCTTGGAATGACACATTGAGGTTCTGTGGGAGTGGAGGTACAGAGAGTCACTGTGCAGTCCATAATGCAGCTCCTGTAGCAGGCCAGTGGGTAAAGGGAGAGGCCTGGTTTTGAGTTTTATTTTTGTAAACCCTATACCAAACTGCGGATGCTGAGGATCAGAAACAAAAACAGTAAATTGCTGGAGAAACTCAGCAGGTCTGGCAGCACCTGTGGAGAGAAAGTAGAGTTTACGTTTCAGGTCCGTTGACCCTTCTTGTGCGAATTATTGTTTCTTCATCTATCTCCTGAAAAGTCTGACCTGCATCTTTTAAGATGATGCTCAGTCTGTATTATATATTGTGCTTCCTAGAAATTTTGAAATAAGCACATTTTGAAACAGAATGACTGAAGTTGCGAGTGCATGTTTTCAAAACTGACTGTAACCCAATGCAATAGAACACAGCTTCTGAATCATATTGTGAAGAATGGAACAACATGACATTTTCACTGCGTTAATCCTGTTGCTTCTCTCTCGGATTAACCGAAAGCTGGGTGTTTGTGCAGTCAGAATTATGATCTGTCTACCTGGGGCACCTTGTTGCCTGGCAGCCTTTATAGCCCATTTTATTGTGAACTTGTTATTTCCAATCAAAAGAAAAATTGTGCTTCATGAACAAAGGATGGCATTGAGAAGCAACCGAGCAGGTTGGTACGGTGGCACAGTGGTTAGCACCGCTGCCTCAGAGGCTGAGGAAATCAGGCTCAATTCCAGCATCAGGCGACTGTCTGGGTGGGATGTGCATGTTCTCCCTGTGTCCGTGTGGGTTTCCTCCCACAGTCCAAAGACGTGCAGGTTAGGTGGATTAGCCATGTTAAATGGCCCATAGTATCCAGGGATGTGTAGGCTAGGCGCACTGGCCATGGGAAATACAGGGTAATTGGGTGGGTCTGGGTGGGATGTTCTATGTTCCTCAATGCAGAGGAAACACTACGTAAACAGGTCATGCTGCATTTACACTCCCCCTGTCAATAGGGGCATATCAATCCCAACTCTGAGACTGGACCATACTCCCAGCCCCGTACCACAATCTCCAAAACCTATCCTCAATCCCAAAGCATAGCCAGCACGCAGGAGAACTATGAGACTGAACATTGGTCAGTGTTCCACTCTGTTCACAACCCGCCCACCCCACCACTACTGTATTCCCCTCCCCTCCATTTCACTCCATTGAGTTCCCCTCCCCTCTGTTTCTGTCCAGTCAAACTGTTCCCCTTTCCTGTTTCTGTCCAATCCACACTGTTCTCCTCTCCTGTTTCTGTCCAGTCCACACTGTTCCCCTTTCCTGTTTCTGTCCAGTCCGCACTGTTCCCCTTCCTTCCCTTCCATTCCCCTACCCTCTGTTCCTGTCCAGTCCACACTGTTCCCCTCCCCTCCGTTCCTGTCCAGTCCATAGTGTTCTGCCCGTTTCTTACCATTGGTCTCGCTTCAATATTCTCCCTGAGGAGCCACTCTTCATTCAGGGTGTATCGAGCTTTTCCTGTAATGGCGTCCACTGATCCTTTGTTTATTTGCTGCTTCATGGCACATAGTAATAAGAAGAAAGGCTCTCCCACAGTGTCCTGTAATCCAGTATACACAGACGGTGAAAGGTATAGATCAGGGGAGAGTGACTGTTACATCCATATGACAGGACAGCATCACTGGACACAGTGTGACTGCCATGGGCAACAGCATTACTGGGTACTGCACCACTGGGCACTGTGTCACTACCTACAGTGTCACCCAGCACAGCATCACTGGGTACAGCGTCACTGGGCACTGTGTCACTAACTACAGTGTCACCCAGCACAGCATCATTGGGTACAGCGTCACTGGGCACTGTGTCACTAACTACAGTGTCACCCAGCACAGCATCACTGGGTACAGCGTCACTGGGCACTGTGTCACTAACTACAGTGTCACCCAGCACAGTATCACTGGGTACAGCGTCACTGGGCACTGTGTCACTAACTACAGTGTCACCCAGCACAGCATCACTGGGTACAGCGTCACTGGGCACTGTGTCACTAACTACAGCGTCACCCAGCACAGCATCATTGGGTACAGCGGTACTGGGTGCAATGTCTTCAGTTAGTGCCAGTGGCTATGGTGCCAATGGACACAGCCTCACTGATTAGTGCCAGTGGTTACAGCGGCACTAAGTACAACATCACTGGGTACAGTACCACCAGTTATTGCCAGTGGTTCCAGTGCCAGTCATGGTGTTCTCCAGTCCCTGGATAGGGCAGGGCGTGGAATGTTCAGCAGGGGTTGGGGGTGTGTCTGTGTTTCTCAGTGGGCCTGGGTTTTGGGGCAGAGGGCAGGGCTCACTAACAGCAGTCAGTCTGTACCTTGAGGAAGCTGTACATACAGATGGACATCCAGTTGGTGAGCATCTTCTCCACTACCGACTCCGTCCGCCGTAGCATCAGCTTGGGGTTCTTGGAGGCTGACGCATCGATGAGGTCGACCAGCAGCTCCTTCATGATGCTGGTATAGTATTCCAGCTTCCCGTGCAGTGCGATGGTCAGTAAAGAAGCCAGATTACACCTGGGGGGGTGAGGAGGGCGGGGTGCGGGGTGAACAAACAGCACCCAGTGTTATCCCCAGATCACAGAATCATTATGGTGCAGGAAGAGGCCATCCAGCCCTAATCCTAGTGCCAATCTGCAGCCTTTGCCCATTCCCCTGCACGCCATTTTTACTCAAATAACCACCCAATGCCCCTCTTGAATGCCTCAATTGAATCCACTCCCCCCGACGTTTCCAGACAGTGTACTTCACACCCTAAATGTTCACTACATGGAAAAGATTGTTCTCTCATTCCCCCTTTGCTCTGTTTGTGCATCATGTTGAATCTATTCCCTGTTTTTCTCGTTCCTTTCACAGGCAGGAACGATTTCTCCTTATCCATTCTCCGTGTGAATTTTGAAAGCCTCCAGCAAATCTCCTCTCAGCCTTCTTTCTCTCCAGGGAACGCAGTGCCAACTTCTTTACCCTATCCTCATAGCTGACGTTTCCAATAGCCTGCAAAATTCTAACAGCAGTGGGACAGAGTAAATACAGGAAGGATGTTTCTGATGACTGGGGAGTCCAGAACCAGGGGTCACAGTTTAAGGATTTGGGGTGGGCGATTTTGATTTGATTTATCATTGATACACGTACCTTGGTACGGTGAACAGTTTTGTTTTGTGTGCAGTAGAGGCAGATCATACCATACAAACTGCATAATGGCAATAGAACAGAGCAAAGAACACTGTGTCACAGCTGCAGAGATGGTGCACAAAGAGCGAGATCAACATTAAATTGGAAGCTGGGGAGGTCCATTCATAAGTCTGATAATGACGGGGAAAGAAGCTGTTCTGAACCTAAAACAGAAATTGCTGGAAAAGCTCAGCTGGTCTGGCAGCATCTGTGGAGAGAAATCAGAGTTAAAGTTTCAGGTGGAGTCACCCTTCCTCAGAATGCTGTTCTTGAATCTGTCAGTCTGTGTGTTTAAGCTTTTGTATCTTCTGCCCAATGGAAGAGGTTGGAAGAGACGGAAATGTGGAGGTGGTGGTGCTGGGGGAGCCGGTGGAAAGAGGAGGGGTTTTTGATGATGTTGGCTGCCTTTCCAACACAGTGAGAGGTAAAGATGGAGGTAGAAGTGTAGATTTCAGACTGAGACGAGGAGAAATGTCTTGACCCAGTGAGTTGGGAGCCTGTGGAATTCTCTGCCACAGACAGTGATTGAGGCCAAGGCATTGAATGTTTTCAAGAAAGAGTTAGATATAGTTCATGGGCCGAAAGGGACCAAAGGTGAGAGAGCAGGAACAGGTACTGAGTTGGATTATCCTCTTGAATGGCAAAGCAGGCTCAAAGGGTCTACTGTTGCTCCTATTTTCTTTGTTTCTCATTCTTGGAACTATTTTTGTAAATCACTTCAGCTCTCTCTCTCTCTTTCACTCTCCAATGTATTCACATCTATCCTATAATGTGGTGCCCACAGCGGTATGCAATACTGAGATTAAACAAGGCTCCAGTACCATTTTGACATCACCTCCCTGCTCTTGTACTCTACAGTAACGTCTCAGAGATTTATAGGGCTGCTCCCTCACTGGAAGGAGATGACACACGGTGGTTTAACCCAATGGTCACCATGCCTCAGTCAAGGGGAGAGGTTGAGAAGGAGAGCCCTTCATGGTGTCCTCAGTTGGTGCAGGAATTGACCCACACTGTTAGTGTCACTCTGCATCACAAATAAGCTGTCCAACCAACTGAGCTAGCCAGGGTAATAGAGATCGGGGAGTGGGGGGAAGGAAACAGAGACATGACACAGGGATGGGAGGTAATAGAGACAGAGCACAGGGATGAGCAAGTAACAAGGAAACACAGCACAGGAATGGGGGCGGTAACAGAGACAGGGTACACGGATGGGGGATGGTAACAGAGACAGGACATAGGGATGGGAGATAACAGATATGGCAAAGGGTTGGGCAGTAAAACTGAGATAGGGCATAGGGATGGGGGTTACAGAGACAGGGCATAGGGATGAGAGGTTACAGAGACAGAGTACAGGGATGGGGGTTACAAAGACAGGGCATAGGGATGGGGGTTACAGAAACAGGGTACAGGGATGGGGGTAACTAGGACAGGGCATAGGGATGGGAGTTACAGAGACAGGGTACAGGAATGGGGGTTTACAGAGACAGCATAGGAATGGGGTAACTGAGACAGAGTACAGGGATGGGGGTTACAAAGACAAGCATAGGGATGGGGATTACAGAGACAGGGCATAGGGATGGGGGTTACAGAGACACGGCACAGGGATGGGGTTTACAGAGAGAGGGTACAGGTTTGGGGGTTTCAGAGACAGGGCATAGGGATGGATGTTATAGAGAGAGGGCATAGGGATGGGGGTTACAGAGAGAGGGTACAGGGAAGGGGGTTACAGAGAACAGGCACAGGAATGGGCGTGGTAACAGAGACAGGACATAGGGATGGGGGTTATAGAGGCAGGGCATAGGGATGGGGGTTACAGAGACAGGGTACAGGGATGGGAGTTAAAGAGACAGGGTACAGGGATGGGGATTAGAGAGACAGGGCATAGGAATGGGGGTAACTGAGACAGGGTGTACCTACCTGTCTGGTACTGCAAAATCCTTCTGCTGTTCAAGAGCGTGGGCAAAGGTGATGAGGAAATGTCTGCTGTTGAGGAGTAACGAGAACAGGCTGATCCCTAGTCAGAGACAGTGCATAGGGATGGAGGTTACAGAAAGAGGGTACAGGAATGGGGGTTACAGAGACAGGGCATAGGGATGGGGGGGTACCTGAGACAGGGCATAGGAATGGGGTTTACAGAGAGAGGGCACAGGAATGGGGGTAACTGAGACAGGGTACAGGGATGGGGATTACAGAGACAGGGCATAGGGATGGGGGTAACTAAGACAGTGCATAAGGATGGGAGTTAAAGAGGCAGGGTGCAGGAATAGGGGTTAGAGAGACAGGGCATAGGGATGGGGATAACAGAGACAGGGTACAAGAATGGGGTTAGAGAGACAGGGCATAGGGATGGTGGGGGGTGGTAACAGAGGGACTGAAGGAGACTCTGCCCTTGCCCTCTACATGACTGCAGTCCAACAGTAGTGGTGACTCCTAGCACCCTGAGAAAGGAGCAAGGATAGAGACTGGCGCTATCACAGGGTAGTGAAAGGTCTTGTCAGAGACAGCCAGCCTCAGGGTGTACCTACCTGTCCCGTACTGCAAAGTCCTTCTGCTGTTCGAGAGCGTGAACAAAGGTGATGAGGAAATGTTTGTTGTTGAGGAGTAGTGAGAACAGGCTGATCCCTTCCTCCATGTTCTGACGACAGTTTTCAGGAACCTACAGGAAGGGCAAAGCGGAGGGCTTATAGATCAACTTCCAGTCACGCCGGGGACTCAGCCTTAATGTGGTCACTCTGATTAAATATCTCCCCCACCTCGTTCACCCCTACTGCCACAGTACAGGGTCACTTTCAGTAAATAACCCCGCTCCCTCGCTCACCCCTACTGCCCCAGTACAGGGTCACTCTGAGTAAATACCCCCCTCCCTTGTTCACCCCTACTGCCCCAATACAGGGTCACTCTAAGTAAATACCCCCCCTCCCTCACTCATCCCTGCCACCCCAGTATAGGGTCATTCTGAGTAAATACCCCCGCTCCCTCACTCACCCCTACTGCCCCAGTACAGGGTCACTCTTAGTAAATACACCCCCTCCCTCGCTCAACCCTCTCTCCCCAGTACAGGGTTACTCGAGTGTAAACAACCCCCTCACACCCCAGTACAGGGTCACTCGAGTGTAAACAACCCCCTCACTCCCCGGTACGGGGTCACTCCGAGTGTAAATAACCCTCTCTCTCCCTGGTGCAGGGTCACTCCGGGTGTAGATACCCCCCAGATGCCCCCCTACAAGGTCATGCATTTCCCACTGTCACAACTGACACTCCAGGAGGTGCCACCGCACTGCTGCTGCCCCTTTACATTCACACGGGTGCCTTGGAACTGGGAGCAGTGTAGACAGCTGCTACGGCCTTTCAGTTGTTTCAGCGGCGGGAGTCTGGGAGAGAGCACGAGGGCAGCCTGGGAAGGTAAGCTTCCACCTGATAAATTTGGGAGTTAACTAACACCCGAGACACTACACGCAGTGTCTCCAACCCTTCTACCTCCTCTAACCTAATAATAATGACTAAGTGTGGTGAGCAGGTAAGCTATTTGCATTTTTTTTCCTCATCTCTTGGCTATCATTCGGGGTGGTTGCCTAGACGCCAAATCCTCTGGGAGTGGGTCGGAAGGCAAAGCCGGAGTCTGTTTGAGCATAAAATGGAATAAACTTACTGGTGCAGAGAACACTGCAAAACTAAAACAAAAACTAATTAATTTTAAATAATTAACTAAGTAGAGATGGCAGGCCAGGTGATGTGTTGTAGCTGTATGATGTGGGAGCTAGCTGATCCCATTGAGAACGGCAGTGACCACATCTGCAGCAAGTGTTGTCTGCTTGAGGAGCTCCGGCTCGAAATTGATGAGCTGGAATCTGAACTCCAAACACTGTGGCACATCCGGGAGTGGGAGAAATACCTGGATGCTGTGTTCCAGGAGGCAGTCACACCTGGCAGATTAACTAATGTTAATTTGATCGGCGGGCAGGGACAGCAGTGTGTGACTGCGAGTGAGGCAGGTAGAGGGACCCTGCAGACGAACACAGGAGCCGCAGCCCTTGACATTGTCCCACAGGTATGAGGCACTTGCTCCCTGCGTGGATGAGGAACAGGGCTGCAGGAAGGATGAGTCAACTGACCATGGCACCATGGTCCAGGAGGCCATTTAAGACGGGGAAGCAAAAAGACAGATTGTAGTTGTAGGGAATTCCATCATCAGGAGAATAGACAGTATCCTTTGCAAGCAGGATAGAGAGTCCCGCATGGTGTGTTGCCTCCCCAGTGCTAGGGTGCGAGACATCTCTGACCAGCTTGAGAGGAGACGAGAGACGGAGGGGGAGGTTCCAGAGAGAAGGGGAGGATCCACGTAGGTACCAACAACATAGGCAGGACTAGGAAAAAAGACCTGTTTCGGGATTGTGAAAAGCTAGGAACAAAATTTAAAAAACGGGTCTTCAAGGGTCATAATCTCTGGATTGCTGCCCGAGCCACGTGCAAATTGGCATACGTAGGCGAGGATCAGGGAAGTAAACACATGGCTAAAAGAGTGGCGTGGGAAAGAGGGTTTCCTTTTCATGGGGCACTGGTATCAGTTCTGGGACAGGAGGGATCCATACCACTGGGATGGACTCTACCTGAACAGGACCGGGTCCAGTGTTCTGGCGAAAAGGGTAAATAGGGTGGTTAATTGGACTTTAAACTAGTAAGTAGGGGGGAAGGGAGAAGTGAGCCTAGAGGGAGAATAACAATTAATGTAAGGCAAAGCAGCAGGTAAGCAGGTGACGAGGAAGCTTCAACTCCATTGAAAATTAGGAAAAAAGATAAAGGGAAGGAGAACTCAAGAGCTGTTAGTAATGGAGGTAATAGGACCCAAAAAGAAGTCACAAAAACTGGCATAAGGGCACTTTATCTGAATGCTCGGAGCATTCAAAACAAAGTGGATGAGTTGATGGTGCAAATCATGGCAAATGGGTGTGATTTAGTGGCCATTACAGAGACATGGTTACAGGATGGTCATGACTGGGAGATAAATATCCAGGGGTATCAAACTATTCGGAAGGACAGACAGGAAGGTAAGGGAGGTGGTGTTGCTCTGATTTTTAAGGATGATATCAGGCGGTAGTGAGAGATGATATAGGTTCTACTGAACAAAACGTTGAATCCATTTGGGTGGAAATTAGGAATAGCATGGAGAAGAAGTCACTGATAGGTGTGGTCTATAGGCCACCAAATAATGACATTGTGGTGGGGCTGGCAATGAACATAGAAATAGGTAATGCATGTAAAAATGGTACATCAATTATCGTGGGGGATTTTAATCTACATATCGATTGGTCAAACCAAGTCGGTCATGGCAACCTTGAGGAGAGGTTCATAGAATGCATCCGCGATAATTTCCTTGAACAATATTCAATAGAACCTATGAGGGAGCAAGCTATCCTAGATCTAGTCCTGTGTAATGAGACAGGAATAATTAATGATCTCACAGTTAGGGATCCTCTCGGAAGGAGCGATCACAGCATGGTCAAATTTAAAATAGAGATGGAGCGTGAGAAGGTTAAATCCAGTACCTATGTCCTGTGCTTAAACAAAGGAGACTATGAAGGAATGAGGAAGGAGTTAGCTAAAGTAGAATGGGAGCAAAAACTTTATGGTGGGTCAATTGAGGAACAGTGGAGGACTTTCAAATGATTTTTCACAGTGCTCAGCAGAAGTATATTCCAGTGATAAGGAAGAACTGTAGAAAAAGAGAGAGCCAGCCATGGATGTCTAAGGAAATAAAGGAAAGTATCAGATTGAAAAAAAAACACATACAAAAAAGCAAAGAGTAGTGGGAAACTTGTAGACTAGGAAATCTTTAAAGGCCAACAGAAAGCCACAAAAAAAATTATAAAGAAAGGTAAGATAGATTATGAGAGTAAACAAGCTCAGAATATAAAAACAGGCAGCAAAAGTTTCTATAAATATGTAAATCATAAAAGACTGGCAAAGGTAAACATTGGTCCTTTAGAGGATGAGAAGGCCAATTTAATGACTGGGAATGAGGAAATAGCTGAGACATTAAACAGTTATTTCATGTCGGTCTTCACAGTGGAAACACAAATAACGAGCTGAAATCTAATGTCAAGAAGGTTATAGCAGGTGAGGACCTAGAAACTATCATTATCACTAAGGAGGCAGTGCTGGGCAAGCTAATGGGGCTGAAGGTGGACAAGTCTCCTGGCCCTAATGAAATGCATCCCAGGGTACTAAAAGAAGTGATGAGGAAATAGCAAATGCACTAGTAATTATTTACCAAAATTCACTGGACTCTGGGGTGGTTCCCGCAGATTGGAAAACTGCCAATGTGACGCCACTGTTTAAAAAAGGAAGTAGACAAAAAGCAGGTAGCTACAGGCCAGTTAGCTTAACTTTGGTAGTGGGGAAAATGCTTGAATCTATCATTAAGGAAGAAATAGCAAGACATCTGGATATAAGTTGTCCCATTGGGAACACCCAGCATGGGTTCATGAAGAGTAGGTCATGTTTAACTAATTTGGTGGAATTCTTTGAGGACATTACTGGGATGGTGGACAGTGGGGAACCTGTGGATGTAGTGTATCTGGTTTTCCAGAAGGCATTTGACAAGGTGCCACACCAAAGGCTGGTACATAAGATAAAGTTGCACAGTATTACAGGTAATGTATTGGCACGGATAGAGGATTGGTTGACCAGTAGAAAGCAAAGAGTAGGGACAAATGGGTGTTTTTCCGGTTGGCGGTCAGTGGCTAGTGGTGTGCCTCAGGGATCAGTGTTGGGACCACAATTGTTTACAATTTACGTAGATGATTTGGAGTTGGGGACGAAGTGTGGTGTGTCAAAGTTTGCAGATGACTCTAAGGTAAGTGGTAGAGCAAAGTGTGCAGAAGACACTGAAAGTCTGCAGAGGGATATAGATTGTCTAAGTGAGTGGGCAAAGGTCTGGCAGATGAAGTACAATGTTGACAAGTGTGAGGTCATCCATTTTGGTAGGAATAACAGCAAAATGGACTATGCTTTAAATGGTAAAAAATTGCAGCACGCTGCTGTGCAGAGAGACTTGGGTGTCCTTATGCATGAATCACTGAAGGTGGGATTGCAGGTGCAGCAGGTAATTAAAAAGGCAAATGGAATTTTGTCTGCCATTGCTCGAGGAATGGAGTTTAAAAACAGGGAGGTTATGCTGCAGCTGTACAGGGTCCTGGTGAGGCCACACCTGGAGTACTGTGTGCCATTTTGGTCTCCTTACTTAAGAAGGGATATACCAGCACTGGAGGGGATGCAGAGGCGATTCACTCCGTTGATTCCAGAGTTGAGAGGGTTGGATTATGAGGAGAGACTGAGTAGACTGGGATTATACTCATTGGAATTCAGAAGAATGAGGGGAGATCTTATAGATACATATAAGATTATGAAGGGAATAGATAAGGTGAGAGACAGGGAGGTTGATTCCGCTAGCAGGTGAAACTAGGACTAGAGGGCATCGCCTCAAAATAAAGGGAAGCAGATGTAGGACTGAGGTCAGGAGGAACTTCTTCACCCAAAGGGTTGTGAATCTGTGGAATTGCCTGCCCAGTGAAGCAGTTGAAGCTACCTTGCTGAATGTTTTTAAGGCAAGGCTAGATAAATTTTTGAACAGTAAAGGAATTAAGGGTTATGGTGAGTGGGCGGGTAAGTGGAGCTGTGTCTCAAAAAGATCAGCCACGATCTTATTAAATGGCGGGGCAGGTTCGAGGGGCTGGATGGCCTATTCCTGCTCCCAGTTCTTATGTTTGCTCCCACATACCAGGCCTCTGCCCTGGCCCGACCCACTCTGAATATCATACTGACACTGGAAATTCATCTTTAAGTATTGTGAATTCATCTGGACTGTGCCTCTCAAAACCAGTGCGTTCCTGAGCTATGTCTGTAGGGTCAGTCTGATGTTGGCCAGGGGATTAGATAGCACCTACAATCCACTGTCACCAAAAACACTAGATCCAGTATCATGTTAAAAATCATAGTCATATCAACTCTAGGGGATTTAACGGCACAAAATCAGTTTCACTGGATACAAAGCCACCCTAAAAGTTTATCACTTGGATCCAGTGTCACACCAGAGCCAGCTCCGCAGGATTCGGCATCACACTGAAGTTATGCTGTGGTTCACCATTCAAGTCTCACCTTCCAATCAGGTTGTAGCAGTGGGTGGGTCTCTGGAGGGCTTGGAGAAATGGCTGCTATGCGGGACTGAGAGGTCAGCTGGTGGAAACGCTCTGAGCCCTGGCTTTCACTGTCTATAGAGCACTGGAAGAAAGGACGGCACTGGATGATTATCAATGACAGACACTGGAAAAGTCTCGACCTTTTAAATAGATCTCCTCTGTCTGGTACAGACTGAGCTGGTTGGCCTCCTGTCTGTGTTTACCCTCCTTTGTCAACGGGTGCCTTCAGCAGCTATTTCCCGGGCGATTACTTTCATACCTCTTGCCAAATGACATCCCAGCAGGATATAAACATTCCCTGTGACTTAATTAAATCCCATCCCATCCAAACCAATCCCAATCCATCAAAGTCAATTTAATCCCAGTCAAAATAAATGCCATCCCAGTCAAAATTAATCTCATTCCTGTCAAAACCAATCCAATCCCAGGCAAATTCAATCCAATCCCAGTCAAAACAATGCGAGGGTGAGGCGAAGGTGAGGTGTGACAAAGAGGGAGAGAAGACCGAGTGGGAGGGACAAGTGAGCATGTGGGGTGTGGATGTGCAGCTGCGAGAGGAGGAAAGAGATGAGGAAGACAAGAAGGAGGGAAGAGAAAAATGAGATCAGTGGAGCAATCTATGGGAGGGAAGGAAGAAAGAAGAAAGAGGGGAGGAAGGACAAAATGAAGCAGGGAAGAATGGAAGGAGAAGACATGGCCGAGGTGTGGTTTGTGGGTGGATGGAGAGAGTGGAACAACATGCTGAAAGAGAGGAGAGAGTGAGTGGGAAAGACAAACAAAGAAGGGGTCATCATGAAGCATTGACTGTGGGGGGTGGGGGGTAGGGGGGAACAGACAGGGAGGACACATGGGGACTTACCTTTGGGAAGAATGTACGGATGACAAAGTACTTGTACTCCAGGAACGGGATTCCCTGGCTACGGTTTAACTCCTTCGTCAGATCCGTCATGTCGGTCTGTAACTCGGCAAAACCTACCGCAACAGGAAAATCCCAAAGGTCGGGACCAGACCGTTAGCAAATCCAAGAAAGGTTTGCATTTATATAGCTACTTTCACAACTACAGGAGGATACAAAGCATGGTCAAGCCCGTTGAAGTACATACAAAGTGTGAAATGCAGCAAAGAAGATGTACACAGCAAGATCCCACGACAGCGGATGCTATAATGACCAGGTAATCGTTTTGTGTGACGGAGACCGATAGCCTAGACTTGGGGCAGAACCCCGCCCCCCTCCACTTTTTCTCAAAATAACTCCGTGGAATCTTTTCCAACTGCCTGAGAGGGTCGGAGGGAGTACTGGTTAACAGTCAGACAGCATCTCTGGCTAAGCAGCTCTCCCTCCATCCTCAGTGGAGAGTCCACTTGAATTAACGGTTAAAGGTCTAAAACTGGAATTGAGCTCATAATCTCCTCAAAACCTTTAAAAACTACTTGGATGAACATATGACATCTCATAAGATTCACTGCTATGGGCTTAGTGCAGAAAAGAGGGACTAATGTAGATAGTACAGACACGATTGGCTGAAGGGCTCCCTCTGTGCTATATGATTCTATGATTCTCCTCCATGAGAGAAGAGAGAGAATTACCATTGACTAAATTGCCCATAGTGTCCAAGGATATGTAGGTTAGGTGGATTAGCTATGGGATATGCAGGGTTACAGGGATAAGGTAAGTGGATGGGACTAGGGTGGGATGCTCTTTGGAGGGTCAGTGTGGACTCAATGGGCTGAATGGCCTGCTTCCTCGCATTAGGGATTCTATGACTCACAACTGCAGTGTAAACATTCTCAAATATAGATCAGAGACTGAGAACTCACCATCAAAACCTAGGAAGAGTTTGGATTCTCTTTAACTACACTGTATATGGGATTAAAGGTTTCAGATAAATTGTTGTACACTGAAAACTTTGCTCCTGTATAACATATATGTAAATAAATCCAAATCACGGCTTAGCCAGCACAAAATAGGTGAGGTTCTGAAGTCCTTCGAAAACCTGACTTTATATTGTACGAGACTACATCAGTCTTCATTTTGGGTCTATGAGCTGATGAGGACGTTGCATCAGCTATGACTGAAATACCAGGGGGAGCTTTGCAACTTTAACATCAAGTGCTTCACATTTTGCGAGCTGTTTCATACAACGTTGCTCTTTGAAGCAGTGAGGGAGAGGATCTAAGATGGAGTGGCGCAGAGATTTTTCTGAGTTCGGCCAATTCTGCCTGGCAATAGCCCTCTGTTTGGTTGAGCTGCAGGGTGTTAGAAGCTACAAGTGCCATCCTAGCAAAGCTGCCAAAGCCTGCAAACAGAAGTCATCCAACTGCCCTGCTCTCTTTTTGTTTCCATGGGGAAAAATGCAGAATAACCAATAAAGATAGAATATGAACAAGACCTAGGTCTATGTGAACAGCTTCCTAATTGAAGAATGGCCACCACCCTACAGACAACGACGTGTCATCAGTGAGAAAAATTAAGTAAAACTGCATGAGACAATTTAACCTCCCTTCGAAATCTGGACTTGAGATCTTTGGGGTTTTTTTTGTTCACACTTCTGTTTTTTTTTCCTACTTGTAATATCTGTGTCAATGGTTTGCCTTTTCTCTGCCTTAATTGTATTTGACTGTGCATGTATTTGAGTTTTAAAGGGGTATAACTTGTTACTTGGTGATAGATTAGAAATCTTTTCCTTTCTCGGCTTTTCGTTAAAGTGAAGCCTTTTACAACTTTTCTGCTAATGCTGAAGCCTGGTGTGAATTGTTTTTGTCCTGAATAAGTCAGGCAGGTAAATTGGTCATCCTTATGAAGGATCACTGGATTTAAAATGTTAAGTCTGATTTCTCTCCACAAGGGCTGCCAGATCTGCTGAGTTTTTCCAACAATTTCTCTTTTTGTAGGTAAATTAGGCATTTTTGGTGTTCTAACCGGGGAACAACGAGGCAGCATTATTAATGCAGTCTTTCCAGTGAACTGTGTGCATGTTTATTTTGATTCAGCTTTCATTGTCGAAGCTGTACTGGGCTAACTTGAATCCAGTCAAAACTGATAAGGCAGGTCTGGCTTGTCACCGAGTCAATGGGAAGAACTGTTTTGATCCATTTCTCTCCGGGAACATGCAAAGGGGGAAAAGCTCAGCTCCCGGCCCTGTACCTTTCCGGATCTCCTCCCTGATCTGAGCCTCCATCTCCTCCATCTGGAGCAGAGTCTTCTGCCGATATCGTTCCGCACGTCTGCTCTTTGTGCAAAAAACGACCAGAGCTGAAAAATATAAGGACCATGTGGAAATACAGGATATCGGGATGGACTGCTAGCTATCAGGATAAACTGCAAGAAATTGAGATAAATTGCTGGACATTAGGATTTTTTATTTATTCATTAACGGGATGAAGACATCGCTGGCTAGACAGCATTTATTGTCCATCCCTAATTGCCCAGAGGGCAGTTCAGAGTCACCCACATTGCTGTGGGTCTGGAGTCACATGTAGGCCAGATCTGGTAAGGATGGCAGTTTCCTTCCTAAAGGACATTAGTGAACCAAGTAGGTTTTTCCAACAATCGGCAATGGAAGCATGGTCATCATTAGACTCTTAATTTCAGATATTTATTGAATTCAAATTCCACCATCTGCTGTGGCGGGTTCGAACCTGGGTCCCCAGGATGTTATCCGGGTTTCTGGATTAACAGTCCAGTGATAATATCATTAAGCCATTGCCTCCCCATAAACTGCTGGATATTGGGATTAAGTGTCATACATTGGGATAAACTGCTGGATATCAGGAAGAAATGCCAGACATTGGGCTACATTTCAGAGATTCCTCAACCACAACAAGAAGGCTCTGACAGTCCCCAAGCAGAGGGTGAGCTTTGGAGCAATTCATCAAACAGACAGAGAGCAGCACACAGATAGCATAAGGCCATTCAGCCCTTCAACCATGTCGGTGAGGAACGGGGGAGGCCATTCAGCCTCTAGAACCTGTACTGACACTCAACAGGGTCCAGGTTCCATTCCCATTCCCCGCCAAGTTTCTCATGTCCATCAGACGGGAGGTACATGGGAATTGGACCTCACTGAGGCTTCAGCCTACAAGGACCAGCAGAATTCATTACAAAACTGTTAGTTTCACGTTAATTCCCCTGTTGTGTGAAACAGAAGCTCCCCAGGTGCATTTCCCATTGAGTCTCCTTCCGGTCTGCTTTGCTGCCGAGAGATTTTGCCTTTTACCACATGCGGTGTAATTTCTTACCAATGGCACAGGCCAGCAGCAACACAACACACACCACAATGGACATGATGATGGAAAAGTCGCTCTCACTCAACTGTACCATCGCAATGGTCTCGTTGTATTTCCCCACGTGTACCTGCAACACAGCGTTCGCTCCTTAGGTACAAGAAACAGTGCACCAAACCTCGCGTACACCAGCAATTATCAAACCAATATGAACTTTAAAATAGAGAGTGACGTGGTTGATTCTGAGACTAAGGTCTTGATCCTAAAAAAAGGAAGCTATGGCGTTACAGTTGTCTTTTCCCTAGGATGGGGTTTTCAAGACTAGGGGGCACATTTTTAAGGTGAGAGGGGAGAGATTTAAATAACGACATGAAAGGCAATTTTTTTACACAGAGGGTGATTCATGAGTGGAATGAATTTCCGGAGGAAGTGATGGATGTGGATACAATTACAACGTCTAAAAGACATTTGGATAGATACATGAATGGGAAAGGTTTGGAGGGATATGGGCCAGGAGCATGCAGGTGGGGCTGCTTTAGTTTGGGATTATATTCGGCGTGGTTGGAAGGAAGGGTCTGTTTCCGTGCTGTATAATTATGACTCTATGAGGCTTAAGCTGGCTATGGGTAAATTGGTGAATGCTACTTGAAGAGATGTCAGTGGATAGGCAATACCAAAAGTTTCAACAGTGCATGGAAGAACTGCAACAGTTGTTCCATCCCGTCTGACATAGATTAAAATGGGAAGGGTGGCCTGACCATGACCGTTGGTGAAATTAGGAAGAGTACTAGATCCAGGGAAGGAACATACAAATTGGCCAAAAAAAAAAAGCAGTAGACCTGAGGATTGGGAGCAATTTAGATTTCAGCAAAGAAGGACAAAGGGTTTGATTAAGAGGGAGAAATAAATTACCAGTGTAAACTTACGAGGAACATACAAACTGATCATAAAAGTTTCTACAGGTATGTGAAGAGAAAATGGTTGGTCCTTTACAGTCGGAAACAGGGAAATTATAATAGGGAACAAAGAGATGATAGACCAATTGAATGCATACTTTAGTTCGGTCTTCACAAAGGAGGGCACAAGTAGCATACCAAAAGTTTTGGGATCTAGTCAGGGAGACGAACTAAAAGAAATCAGTATTAGCATAGTAGTGGTGTTGGAGAAATAGATGGGATTGAAGGCTGATAAACTCCAAAGGCCTGAAATCCACATGCCAGAGCACTCAGTCACCCAAGAAATAGTGGATACATTGGTGGTCATCTGTCAAGATTCTATAGACTCTGGAGCAGTTCCTATGAATTGGAGGGTAGCTACTATAGCCCCTCTGTTTAAAAAGGCAAGTCGAGATAAAATCCAGGAATTACAGAACAATTAGCCTGACATCAGTATGACAGCATATTGATCAGGAGGCAAATGCTTGAGCTCATTATAAACTACTTAAAAGCAAACCGCTTAGAAAGCAGTGGCAGGATCAGACAGAGTCAGCATGGATTTACAAAAGGGAAAGCAATGCATGGCCAGTCTACTGGAATCCTTCAAGAATGTAACCAGTAGTTTTGATAAGGGGGAGCAAACGGATGTGGTCCACTAGGACTTTCACAAGGCTTTCGACAAAATCCCACACAAGAGATGAATGTGTAAAATTAAAGCACATGGCATTGGGGTTCGTGTACTGACATGGATTATCAGACTGGTTAGTAGACAGGAAACAAAGCGTAGAATGTGTCTTTTTCCAAACAGTGGGTACTGCCTGATGAGGTACCGCAGGGGTCAGTGCTAGGACCCCAGCTATTCACAATAACTAGTAATGAATTAGATTCGGGAACGAAACGTAATATCTCCAAATTCGTAGACAACACAAAGCTGGATGGGAGGGGAGCTGTGAGGAGAATGCAGAGACATTGTAGTGTGATTTGGATAAGCTGATTAAGTGGGTAAATGCACGGCAGATGGAGTATAATCTGAATAAATAGGAGGTTATCCCATTTGGGAGCAAAGACAGGAAGGCAGATCATTATCTGAATGGCAATAGGTTGGAAAACAGGGAAGTACACAACAAGACCGGGGTGTCCTTGTGCACCAGTTACTGACAGTAAGCATGTAGGTGCAGCAGGCAGTGAAGAAGGTAAATGGTATACTGGCCTTTTATAGTGAGAGGATTCAAGTACAGGGTCAGGGATGTCTTACTGTGATTATACAGGGCATCAGTGAGACTACATGTGGCATATTGTGTGTAGTTTCGGTCTCCTTGTCTGATGAAGGATGTTCTGGTGATGGAGGGATGTGGAATGAAGGTTTACCAGACTGACTCCTGGAATGGCAGGACTGGTTAGGACAATATTTGCTGGAGTTCCGAGGAAGAGGACAGATCTTATAGAAATTTATAAAATTCTAACAGGGCTAGATGGGGTAAACACAGGAAGGATGATCCTGACGACTGGGGAGTGCAGACCCAGGAGTCACACAGTGTAAGGATCCAGTAACTGTCTCACTCACCGACACCGGTAACTGTCTCTCGTCGGACTCCAGAGAGACATTCACCGAACAGTGAATCTTTCCCTTCACAACATAGAGATCACAGGGGAAGGAGCCAATCATCACTTTATACTCTTCTGGTGCCAAGTTCAAGTTGTCTTGTATTTTCTGGAAGAGACAGAGAGATGGCGACGCAATCAGAATACAGACCGAGATGTAGAGAGAGTGAGAGAGAGGCAGGGGTTTGGGGGGGGGGGTGGTGGGTGCAATGTATGAGGGGAGGGAGAGAGAAAGAGAAAGAGGGAGAGAGAGAGGGGAGGGAGAGAGAGAGGAAGAGAGAGACAGAGGGAGAGAGAGATGGAGAAACGGGGGAGAGAGTGAGAGAAGAGATAGAGAGGGAGAGAGAGGAAGAGGGAGAGAGAAAGAGTATGTGCTTGTGTATGTGTGAGTCAGTGAGAGAGAGAGAGGGAGCACAGAATCTAGACGATGAGAGAGATAAAGAGAACACAGTAACATACAGACCAAGTGACAAGGGAGAGAAAGAGTGACTAAGAGTGATCGGGAGCAAAAATCCTGGCTGACTTCCCCCCACTCTCTCTAACCCAGGGATCACTGTACAGTGATCAGGAGCAGGAATCCTGGCTGATTTCCCCTCTGTCTGTCTACAAGTGGTCCCTGTGACCTCGGACTGTGAGTTGTGAATAGTCCCTGGATTGAGAGTAGACTTTGTGTGTGATTGAGGAGCAGACCCTCCTTTTGGGGAGTGAAGGTAAAACTGGGTGTCCTTACCTCAATTACGAGGGTGAGTGGCTCTCCCTTATGGTGTTTAATCAGTTTCTCTTTGCGGTAGAAATGGGGGTCATTGTAATAGTGCAGTCTAAAGGCTGCACTGGCACGTGTCAGACTTGCTTTTTTATAGCGAATCCCATTAATGTCAAAGTGAACATTCACCGTGGAAACTGAGTACGGAGGTGACGGACAGGTTAGCATGGAGTCACTCTCGATGGTACAGACCTGGAGAAACAATACTGTACACGTCAGTGACACTCCCACCCACCTCTCTCTCTCTTCTCCTTTCTCTTTCTCTCCCTCTCTACCTCTCTCACTCTCTCCCCCATCTCTCCATCTCTCTCTTTTCTCTCATCTAACACTCTCCCTCCCCTCCACTCCTCCACAGTTCACACACGCGTTCCCCTGGCCTTGTGCATTCTCTCTGCATTGATACTCCCGTCTCACTATCTCCCCTCTCTGTCAGTATCACCCTCTCTCTTCATCAGTAAAAAGCCCCTCTCCATCAGTACCCCACTCTCTCCCCGTCAGTATAGCCCCTCTCACCATTAGTATTGCTCTCTCTCTGTCAGTATCGCTCTCTCTCTCTCCGTCAGTACCTCCAGTTTCTCTCCACTGGTATCGACCCCTCTCTGTCAATATCCCCCTCTCCCTCTGTCAGTATCCCTCTCTCTTCCCACATACTCTCTCCACATACTCTCTGGCATTATCTCCCCCCTCTCTCCATCAATATCTCCACACTCTCTCTGTCAGTATCCAACCCCTCTCCCCATCAGTATCTTTCCTCCCTCTCCATCAGTATCCACCCCCTCTCTCTCCGTCAGTATCCACCCCCTCTCTCTCCATCAGTATCTTTCTTCTCTCTCCATCAGTATCCACCCCTCTCTCTCCATCAGTATTCACCCCCTCTCTCTCCGTCAGTATCTTTCCTCTCTCTCCATCAGTATCCACCCCTCTCTCC
>JAHRHZ010000147.1:151259-165857 GCA_024137785.1 Ginglymostoma cirratum | reverse complement strand
GTCAGTATCTTTCCTCTCTCTCCATCAGTATCCACCCCTCTCTCCCCATCAGTATCTTTCCTCTTCTCTATCAGTATCCACCCCTCTCTCTCCATCAGTATATGCCCCCTCTCACAGTCAGTATTCCTCTCCTGTTTATCAGTCACCCCTCTGTCTCCATCAATGCCTCTCTCCCTGTCTAGGTCTTTTCTCATCACTGTTCCTGTTCAGGGATGTTACAGCACACATCTGGAACAGGTAGGACTTGAACCCAGGCCTCCTGGCTCAGAGGTACTGACACCACAAGAGATCCCTCCCTGTCCCTTTCGATCACAGTCCGTCCATTAACAAAAGCACTATTTGATGCAAATGAAACCCCATTATTTAGCCACTGCCCCACTAAAGCACTGAAGTACAAAACTGTTCCTTTAAACTACATTTTGGACGCACATATGCGCGTTCTTAAAATAAACCCTTCCATTGAAAGCACACGATGCAGGTTGGCAGCACCACAACCATATTTAACCCAAACTTTAACCAACTGAACCCTGGCTGTGTCAATCCTGGCTTGTGCTGAGGCTGTTCACTTACAGACAGGGTTAGAAACTCACTGACTGTGCTTTCCCACTGTCTTCGATCACCATGTGGATGGTTTGAGCTAAGTGGAACCTCTGTCCAGTGACTGTAATTCGCCTTCCGCCACTGTGGGACAAAGGAGGAGGTTACAACAGCGAGGGGTTACAAATACAACAACTACACCATGCCCCCACCCACCTCCCAAACAAGGACACACCCCAACGCCCCCAAACCCCCGTGGGTGGAAAAGAGCTACTCTCGGACAAAACGTTCGGGGTACCTGGTGAGGTGAGCAACAGAAAACTGCATCAATGGCGAGCTACCAATACAGGGTTGCAAATACAGAGACAATATTCCGATGACTCTGCTGTGATAGCTCCTAGTAGGAGACATTTCTTTATAATCGCGCAGTGCTGTTAACCCTGATCTCATCTGCCCGCCGTGGACGATCATTGTCCCCAAATGAGAACACCCTTACATTTAGCCCCTGTGAGTGGGAGGTAAACAAAATCCTTAAAGGTTCATACGTATTTAAAGATAGTCCCTGGCATCTTTCTACATTATAGCCACAAGTCTCTGGCCTAGAACTGAAATCATGCTTCAGTTCTAAGCAGTAACACAAATCCAACAGCATGTCATGCTGCAAGTGGCCTGGTACGATGGTGTCAGAGAGTTTGATAGGAACAGGTCAACCACTATGAGGATGTCTTTCACAGGCATATTGGATGTTGAATCTGAGCTGTGAATCTAACAACTTCATCTCCACATACTCCTCTCTTACCTGACGTAGCTGGTGTTGGGGCTAATGCTTTCAATCAATGGGTTTTCCCTATACCAGAAGGTCAGGTTCTTCCTGATGCAATGTTTCTTCTCAAACTGCACGCATATCGGAACAGCAGACTCAGCAGCGGGAAATGGTGGCATCACACAGACAATCGACCTCCCTGTCCGTCTGAACAAAGAGATGGAGAAGTGATCAGATCCTCGCCGTCACTGATCAGGCACAACTGGAACACCAGATCAAATCCTCAGTCCTGGGAAGGGGCTGGAGCTCCATTGGAAAGATCGACGCAGTAAAAGATGGTTGTCAGGTCAGGGAAGACCTTATTTGAGGAGCATCACTGAAGCCCTTGGATCCCATCTTGGAAGGGGACTGGATTCCTCAGAAGGGAATGTGGGACTGGGATTGCAAACCAGTTTGAAAACGTCACTGTCTTCTCTGTGGCTTATAGTAACAGAGTTTGAACTGAGGTAGCTTTGGTAAGGGAGAGATCAGCAGGTGTTTAAGAGCTGAGTTGATAGCTAAGGGTAAAGTTTGAGGAGGGAGTTAGTACTGACTTTTTCGAATTGTGGGTCACTAGGGAGCAGATAGGAGGGGTATCTGCTGAATAGGCACTGCTCTGATTTTGGGTAAATTGCGGGGGGCGGGGTGGAGATTCTCCTTTGCTCTGAGTGATAGACTCATTTCCCACTGATAGCCCCCCTCTCCCTCCGCCCCTGGTTTCCCCTTAGCCTTTTCATAAGAATTGTCCTCCTCCATTTCCTCCAGATCCAATGGGATGCCACCACCAAACACATCTGCCCCTCCTCTCCCTTGTGAGCATTCCACGGGGATCGATCAGGCCAAATACCCCAGTTCACTCCTTCATCACCTCCTCCCACAGCAGCTTTTCATCCAATCGCAGGAGATGACATCGTTTGGCCTCTTTTCTCCTCACTGCCCAAGGCTCCAAACGCTCCTTTCCAGGTGAAGCAATGGTTTAAGTGTGCTTCATTCAGTCTAGTCTATTCCCTCCTCGCAATGTGATCTCCTCTACGTTAAAGAAACCAAACACAGACTGGGTAATTGCTTTATGGGACACCGCCATTCAGACTGCAAACACAGCCCTGAGTTTCAGGTTGGCCCTATCATTTTAATTCTCTACCTTGCCCTCACATTAACACCTCTGTCCTTGGTCTGCTGCGTTGTTCTAGTGAAGCCCAATGCAAGCTTAAGGACCATCACCTCAGCTTTCAATTAAACACTTAACAACCTTCTGGGTTCAAATCGAAGTCAGTCATTTCAGATCACCAACTAAGTCGTACATTTTGATTCATTTTCCTTTGCTGGCATTTTTCTTTAGTGTTTATTTTAACCATTCCCTTTCTCTCTGCTGTGTACTGCCACTATTCAGATCCTTGCCCATTTGCACCTCTTCTAGTCCTCTCTTTAATGTCATCGATGTCTGCACCTTCCTCCAGCCTCGCAACTCCCTGTTTCTGCAATCTCCTCCAGCCCCACAACTTGCTAAGATATCTAAGCTGCCTGGCACGCTTGCCTTCAATAGTCAGAGCATTGAGGACAGGAGTTGGGATATCGTGTTGTGGCTTTATAAGAGATTGGTAAGGCCACATTTGGAGTACTGCACACAATTCCGGTCGCCCTGCTATAGGAAGGATGTCATTAAACTGGAAAGGGTGCAAAACAGATTTACAAGGATGTTACCGAGACTGGAGGATCTGAGTCATAAGGAGAGGTTGGATATACTGGGACTTTTCTCCTTGGAGTGTAGGAGGCTGAGAGGTGATCTTATAGAGGTTTATAAAATCATGGGAGGCATGGAATAGGGGGAATAGCCAAGGTCTTTTCCCCAGGGTTGGGGAGTCCAAAACTAGAGGGTATAGGTTTAAGTTGAGAGGGAAAAATTTGAAATGGCACTGAGGTACAATTTTTCATATAGAGGGTGGTGTGTACACGGAATGAGCTGCCAGAGGAAGTGGTAGAGGTGAGTACAATTACAGCATTTAAAAGACATTTGGAACAAGTACATGGATTGGAAAGGTTTAGAGGGATATAGGCCAAAAGCAGACAAATAAGACTAGTTCAGTGTAGGAAACCTGGTTGGCATGGATAAGTTGGGCCAAAGAGCCTGTTTCTGTGCTGTACAACTCTATAATCCTGGGTGCTATATAAATACACTTTGCTGTTGAGGGACACAACTCCCAATTTAATCAACAGGTACCTTCAGGTTCCTCGGAAGCTTAAACAGAAATATAAATGGATGCCACTATAAAAGTGGTCCTCACCACCTTTTCAGTTGCTCCCACCCAGTCAGATCTGTTTCAACGTCCAGCACGCGAATGCAAGGAGGAGACAGGAACAGCTATTTTCCCAAGGTTAATGACGTTGTATCACTTACTTTAAACTTGTACAATCCTTTGAGCCATTGACAAGGACCCTCAGGACAGAACCGATGTGTAAGTTGATGCCGTTGATGGTAATCGTGGTGCCCCCAGCTTTGGGTCCTTGATCTGGATAAAGTGTGTCAATCTCTGGAAGCTGCCCAGGATCAAAACCAACAAAATGAGAGGCTAAAGTACAATCCACATTAGTCTCTTTACATCCCATCAAACCCAATAACAATCACTAGGCAGGCTATCGTGTAGAAAGACAGTGTCATGTCAGACAGTAAAGGCAACGATAACATTGTTCAGGATAACTCTGTGTCTCCACTAACACACTGAGTGCACAACAATGATACACTTCCCAAAATGCAGCAGCTATCCCGCTTCATTGCCTCAGTGTTCATTGACCACCCTTGTCAGCCCAGTGTCTAACCCCACCGCACTGTCAGAACCAGTGTCGAAAACCCAGACCAGTATCCAACACCCAGACCCGTGTTCATTCTTCAGCCCAGTGTCCATCTCTCAGACCAGTGTATACCCCCAGACCAGTACCCATCCCTCAGACTAGTGTCCTTCTCCCAGACCAGTGTCCTTCTCCAGACCAGTGTCCATCTCTCAGACCAGTCTACACCCCTCAAACCAATGTCCATTCCTCAGATCAGTATCCCTTCCCCAGCCCAGTGTCCATCTCCCAGACCCAGTGTCCTTCTCCTAGACCAGTGTCCATTCCTCAGCCCAGTCTCCAACCCCCGGCCCAGTGCCCAACCCCCAGCCCAATGTCCATCCCTCAGGCCCAGTCCAATCTTCCTGGCTGGATCCGTGCATTGATGAGGATATTTGGAAGTAGGATCATTAGCTGTACCCAGCATAGGTTCTGACTGTGACAGACAGGGTGCAATGTTGCCTAGCAGCTCGCTCCTTATTCACTCTCACACTCTGGGTGATGAAATGACAATTTACAGCCATGATCCAGGGTGGTCGATTTTGCATAGACAATGGAGCAATTCCTTTTACAGAAGCTGGGTTAAGTCAGATATCCCCACAGCTCAGCATGCAGCTGTTTCCTGTTTTGCTTCCTGGGTTATTCTGGGATTTCCACTGAGAGCTCTCTCCCTTTGTCCACGTCCTGGAATGTTCCCTGGTTCAAATCAGACTCTAACAGCAGTGCAGGTCCAACAGGAAACTTCCACAATCCTCCTGGACAGCAGACAGTCCACATTTAGCAATGTCCACATCCCAGAGGGCAGGCCTCCTTGCAGCCAAATTTCACAACATCTATAATGCAAGCTTCACAATAAATTGGGCCAGGAATTAAAGATTTAAGCAGAGAATATTCCAGAGTGAACAACAGTACTGAATCAAACAAAGTCTTCAGAGAAAAAGACAGAATTGAATTACAGACTGGAATCTAATTGAGGGGTTCAGGTGGATTATATGTAGAATAACAGATACCCTGGAGTTACAGGCTGGAACCTAAAAAGGGGATTATATACAGAATAACAGATAACCGTGAGTGAGTTACAGACTGGAATCTAATCAAGGGGTTCAGGGGAGTTTATAAATTGAATAACAGATACCCAGGAGTAAGTTACAGACTGAAATCTAATTCAAGGTGGTTTATATACAGAATAACAGATACCCGGGAGTGAGGTACGGACTAAAATCTAATCCAGGCCTTTGGGGTGGTTTACATGTGGAATAACATGTACTCAGGAGTGAGTTACAGATTGGAATCTAATTGAGGCGTTTGGGATGGTTCATATATGGAATAGCAGATGCCTGGGAGTGAGTTACAGACTAGAAATTAATCAAAGAACAAAGAACAAAGAAAATTACAGCACAGGAACAGGCCCTTCGGCCCTCCAAGCCTGCGCCGATCGAGATCCTCTGACTAAATCTGTCATCTGTTTTCTAAGGGTCTGTATCCTTTTGCTCCCTGCCCATCCATGTACCTGTCCAGATACATCTTAAAAGACACTAGCATGTCTGCGTCTACCACCTCCACTGGCAACGTGTTCCAGGCACCCACCACCCTCTGCGTAAAGAGCTTTCCACGCATATCTCCCGTAAACTTCCTCCTCTCACTTTGAACTCATGACCCCTAGTAATTGAGTCCCCCACTCTGGCAAAAAGCTTCTTGCTATCCACCTTGTCTATACCCTTCATGATTTTGTAGACTCAATCAGGTCACCCCTCAATCTCCGTCTTTCTAATGAAAACAATCCTAGTCTACTCAACCTTTCTTCATAGCTAGCACCGTCCATACCAGGCAACATCCTGGTGAACCTCCTCTGCACCCTCTCCAAAGCATCCACATCCTTTTGGTAATGTGGCGACCAGAACTGGACGCAGTACTCTAAATGTGGCCGAACCAAAGTCTTATACAACTGTGACATGACCTGCCAACTCTTGTACTCAATACCCCGTCCGATGAAGGAAAGCATGCTGTATGCCTTCTTGACCACTCTATTGACCTGCTTTGCTACCTTCAGGGAACAATGAACCTGAACACCCAGATCTCTCTGTACATCAATTTTCCCCAGGACTTTTCCATTTACTGTATGATTTGCTCTTGAATTTGATCTTCCAAAATGCATCACCTCGCATTTGCCTGGATTAAACTCCATCTGCCATTTGTCTGCCCAACTCTCTAGCTAGCACACCCTGGACTCCATGCGACTTCACTTTCTCCATCAGCCTGCCATGGGGAACATTATCAAACGCCTTACTGAAGTTCAAGAGGTTCTTGGAAAGGAGGAAGGGAAATGTTTGTACAGGAGTGAGTAACAGACCAGAAAAGGGAATCAGCTAGCTGAGTTAGCTGGATGACTGGTTTTTAATGCTGTGTGATGCCAACTGCTTGTGCTTGGTTCCCACCCCAGTTGAGGGCATCATGAATATCGAACTTTCTCAAACTCACCCCTCGCCTGAGGTGGTGTGACCCTCAAGGTGAAATCACAACGTGTCCTCTCGAACATAGCCCTGTGGGACTACAGCAAATGTATTTGAACTTGGCCTGTAGAGCGGAGCTGGCAGTTAAAGAAGAGAAGAATTACAAAAACAAGACACCTCATTATGGTTGAGCTCAGTCTGGAAAAAGGGAGATCAGGAAAATTACAGACTGAAAGCCATTGCAGAGGGGGAGCTGGGACATGCATCTAGCAATGTTGATTGGGGTCAGTTTCTGAACAAAGCTGTGTCAAGGTAATTATTAGAACCTGTTATCTCATGAAGTGAGGAAGAAGACATGAATGATGAGAAATTAGTCATCAGCATTTAAGTTTGGATAGGATGGAACATGTCGAAATGGAACAACGGCAACATTAAAGTTGGTCCCTTGTTTGCTGAGCAGCTGTGAGTTTCACAGTGGTGTGGCAGACCAATTTAGAGACAAATTGTATTGCGCCAATGAACCAGCGGGGTTAATCCTGACTACCTAGAGAGCAGTTTATTTTTAAACTAAATAAAGCAATGCATACGGACTTCTCATTTCTAATAAATTGATTGCTTTTGTTCAGTTTAATAGAATAAAATGATACTTTAAGCAGGAAAGAAACACAGAGTAGAATCTGATGAGCCCCTCGCTTAGATTCCAGTCTGCAATGGGAAAGTCACCACTGTCATAACAGGCTTGAAGACCACTCTCCCATTACAGAGCGAGAGAGACAACTGTTGGCAGTTTAACCTGAGGCTCACCATGCCTCAGGCAAGAGGGGAGGTTGAGAAGAAGAGTCCTTTATGGTGCCCTCAACTGATGCAGAAATTGAACTCACACTGTTGGCATCACTCTGCATTGCAAACCAGCCATCCAGCCAATTGAGCCAATCGACCCCTCATGGCTCCAATTCACCATCTGGACTACAGGCTTGTTTTGCTCCCTTCAGGATCCCAGAAATCCTTTAGCCTCTCTGTCCTTGTTTCTGATTAATGTAATCTTCCCAGATACAAGCCAGGCCATCACTGCCAACACCAGATGTTACATGTTATTTAGACAGAGTCCAACCACACACTCTCAGCTCAGAGTTTAAATTCAACCCACAACAGGGCAGGCTACAAAGTAAAATAATTTGGTTTGCTTGATCCCTGCCTACAACCTGCTATGAAAGGTTATGAGGAGGAGGAACTTGAATCCAGCCCTCCTGGCTCAGAGGTAGGGACAGTATTATTACAGCACAAGAGCTACTTCCCCATACTCATCTAATTACTCCATAATTTACATATAACCAGTACCAATTCCCTAGTTACAAACAGCAAAACCTATGAGATAATTACAGATTACCCTACTCTTTCTTTTCAAAACTAATAAACATATAAATAATAACATCTAAACAAAAACAAAACACAAAATGTCAACTTACGTTGAGGAATAACAATATATTATGTTTCCATGCTTTGTTTTTGTTAGTATACATCACCCTTTCCAATAATTTTAACAATTTCTTGGAGTTTGCTCCTTTCTCTGCAAAGCAAAGAACAAACTGCCACTATCCGCCATCTCAATACCAAGGTTTCTCTGTTCTCCAGCTTCAAGCTTGGCAGTTGACTGTCAGTCATCATTAACTGATGCATTCTCCATGATAACAAAGAACACTCTCCTCTTAAACAATATGATTGTTATTTCCTGGTAGGATTGGTATCTTGTGTGAATTGTCCTGATTTGTGCAAAACCAAAATGTCTTTTATCAATAAAACCCAAGGTCTGTCCTTCCAAATGATAATCATTCAGTTCTCATGCTTTCTGACATTACCCTCCTGGCTGCAGTAGCAGATAGAGAACATTGAGATCTGAGGGAGTTATATGCGAAAGTGCTGCGGTGGAAGCAGAACATCAGACTTACCAGGAAAGAGAATTTCTGGCTGGAGTGACCTTCCTTCTGGACCTTCACTGTCACGGAATCTGTAAACTCTTGATTAGCTCCATTGGTGCTGCACACAATCCTGCAGAAAGGAATACAAACAGGCAGCGGAAAGGCAAAGAATTCCTCACAACAATTTCCCAAATCTCTCCCACCATCATAGCCCCTCCATCCAATCCATAACACCTCACAGCTCCTTCTCCTCGGGCCCTACTTCTTTCCCTACCTCACTCACTCTCACATACACGGAGACACACTCATGCACACACACACATACATGTGCACACACATACGCACACACATACACAAACACACACGCGTGCACACACATGTGCACACTCACATACACACACACACCAACCATCCAGAGCCGAGAGAGAGGATTTGTGAAATCCACAGTCACCAACTGATTTACTCACTGCTCAGAGATGATGTAGCTGTCCTGTACAGGGATACACGCCACTTCACCAATGCGCACGCCCTTGGCAATGTCGCTGAACCTACGGCCCAGGTTCTGGCCTCGAATTGTGAGGAGAGTCCCTCCAACCACAGGACCAGTCAGTGGCTCTATCTGAAAGACACTCAGCAGTCAGTCAGCCTCATCCTCACTGACAGGCTTGCATTTCACCAGAGCTAGCTCAAAACTTCACAGTTAAAAATTCACACCTGGGACGTGTGCACTGCTGGCTGGCCCAGCATTTATTGTCCAACCCTAGTTGCCCCTTGAGAAGGCGATGGTGAGCTGCCTTCTTGAACCGCTGCAGTCCTCCTTCTGTCGGTTGACCCACAATGCACTTAGGGAGGGAATTCCAGGATTATGACTCAGCAACAGTGAAGGAACGGCGATATATTTCTAAGTCAGGATGGTGAGTGGCTCGGAGGGGAACTAGCAGGCGGTGGCATTCCCATGTATTTGCTGCCCTTGTCCTTCTAGATGGAAGTGGTCATGGGTTTGGAAGATGCTGTCTGAGGATCTTTGGTGAATTTCTACAGTGCATCTTGTAGATAGTACACACTGCTGCTACTGAGCGTTAGTGGTGGAGGGAGTGGATGCTTGTGGATGTGGTGTCAAACAAGCGGCTGCTTTGTCCTGGATGGTGTTGAGCTTCTTGAGTGTTGTTGGGGTTGCAGTCATCCAGGCAAGTGGGGAGTATTCCACCACACTCCTGACTTGTGCCTTGGACAGTTTTTGGGGAGTCAGGAGGTGAGTTCCTCTCTGCAGCATTCTGACCCTCTCATGTGGCCACTGTACATGGTGAATCCAGTTCAGTTTCTGGTCAATGGTACCTGCCAGGCAGGGACCATGAGGGATTCAGTGATGGTGAGGGAGATGTGATTAACAAAGGAATCCACAGCAAGGTCTGGGCAGAGCGTGACATGTCAGGAATTACTCACCTGCTGAATCTTAGGAGCAGGGCAGGTCATCTCGATCGGTTTACACTCAGTCTGTAGTTTACAGCTCCTTGTGCTCGCACACCAGACACACTGGTGACCGTGGTCAACTCGGCCCCAACAAGCAGAACAGTCAGATCTCCCAACCTCACAGTTATAAACCTCCACTGCAGAGAGACACATGCACAGTGCAGCAGTTAGTGTAGAAACCGACGGAACACATCCATACCAACAGCCTGAGAGTTAGGGAAAAACCCAAAGATGTAAATCAGGAACAGAGACAGAAGTTGTGGAAAAGCTCAGCAGGTCTGGCAGCATCTGTGAAGATAAAAATCAGAGTTAACGTTTCAGGTCCGGTGACCCTCTCCTCTGAACTGAGGAAGGTGTTCTTAGGAAGGGTCACCGGACCTGAAATGTTAACTCTGATTTTTTTCTTCACAGGTGCTGCCAGACCTGCTGAGTTTTTCCAGCAACTTCTGTTTTTGTTCTTGAGCATTAAGGAGTTTTGCTTGATGGGAAATGTTCTTCCTGTCACTGAAGTTCATCATAAGCACAGTACTGTCCCTATCCAAGACTCCAGAGGTCAGGGACAGCACAGGGTTAGATACAGAGTAAAGCTACCTCTACACTGTCCCCATTCTAATGCTCACCAGGATGGGGATAGCACTGGGTTAGATATAGAGTAACAGTCTCTCTACACTATCCCAAATCAAACATTTCACAGGACAGGGACAGAATGGGGTTAGATACAGAGTAACGTTCCCTCTGCACTGTCCCCATTCAACAGACACAGGACAAGGACAGCGCAGGATTAGATACAGAGTAAAGCCCCCCCACTTACACTGTCCCCCATTCAACACTCCTAGGACAGCACGGGGTTAGATACTGGATAAAGCTCTCTCTAACACCGTCGCCATCAGACACTCCCCAGAAAAGGACAGCACAGGGTTACATACAGAATAAATCTCCCTCTATACTGTCCACATCAAACACACCCAGGACAGGGACTGCACAGGGTTAATTCAGAGTAAAACTATTTCTACACCGTCCTGACTCTGAGGACAGGGATAGCATACGGGTAGTTAGAGAGTAAAGCTGACTCTACCATGCCCTCATCCAACACTCCCAGGACAGAGACAGCATGTGGTTCATTACAGAGCAAGTCTCTTTCAACAGTGTCGCCAACAACTACTCCCAGGAGAGGGACAGCAAGCGGTTAGATACAGAGTGAAGCTCACTCTACGTTGTCCTCTATTAAAAACTTCCAGGACAAGGACAGCACAGGGTTAGATATGGAGTAAAGGTCTCTCTACACTGTCCACCTCAAACACTTCCAGGACAGGGATGGCATGGCGTTGGACAGCATGTCAAAACTGTAACTCTTTCTAGATGAGATTCTTTGCCAATCCCACCTTGACTGTCACTTTGTGTGTCTATGACAGTTTTAACTGCATTCATTCCTAGTGACATTAAGGACAGGAGGTTGCAGGGGTTCTGTGCTGACTGTGGTGTTGTGCTGTTTGGCTGGGTTTGATTGGTGATGGCTACTTCCCATTGCCCCTGAAGGGAGCCTCTGCTGCTGCTACCCTCTGGAATGTGAGGAGCTGAGGTCCCAGCGACTGGATGCTGACCACCGGAAGGAGCTGCTGGTGTGCTCACTCTCCCAGGCCCTGCAGCCAAGCTCAGAGCCTTGGTCTGGTGCCCTCCAGCCAGAGGTCCTGGCGGTCCGTGCTCTATGTTCTGGTTGGGCTGTATGTGGGTCAGGCTTCCCCACACAATGTGTACCCATCACAGCAGCACAGGATTGGTGATGCCCAGTCTGATCAACACCCTGTCAAAACCATCAATCAGACCTCCCTAGGGCTGGCGCTTCGCAATGGGAACAACTGGGTCTTGAGGGTAGAGCCATAGAGGAAGTGTCATGGATCCAGGGTAATTCCAGGGGTTGTGATGGGGGGCATTTTGGGCCGAGGTCCTTTGGCAATAAAGAGACAGAGCAAATCTGGGCAGAGGTGGGCTGTGATGTGAATGAGGTTGGAAAGGACAAAAATTGGTACCTTCTCTTTGGTGCCAAGGATAGTAGTCCTGTGACCTGTGCCCAGTTTTGACACAACTGTCCCGACCAACTGTCCATGTTGGAACCAACAGAGCTTCTACCCAGTTGAACTGACCCTCCCTTATCTGGTTCCATGCGGTATGGGGCAGTGGGTGCTGCCAACATTGGTTCCTGGCACCTCTTCCAGGTTTTGGGGGGGGGAGGTGAACTCACAGCCAAATGGGCAGGTGGAGAGTTGTGCCATTCCCTACATTATAATACCCAAAGCCCACCTGATGGGGGTGGGGGAGGGTGGAATATGTCAGACGTATCTCACCCTTCACTCCATCGCACATCGGAGTCCCTAACCACGTTGTCTCCAACCAGGCGCTGGGTGAAGGCGCAAACTCTGATAGGGATCCATTCCTGGAGGTTTCGTCATGGTGACCTACCAGGCCCAGTCACATCATACCAACCCTCCCAGCCCTCGCAACCCTGGTCGATCAACGCTGGAGGATCGATAGGTCCAAAGGATCCTTCTCAATTGGTCCGCACAGCCCTACCAGGCTGGTACTGACTACAGCTCAAGCTCTACCTCAAATGCCCCTTACTCTTGAAGCGTAGTCTCAGGGTGGGTAACTAAGGGAGGGCAGTTAGTGCTCACCGTGTGCGGCTAGAACCCAGCAAGGCAGTCCCCATCCCCCGTGCAACTGTGTCAACACTACAAATCCTTCCCCTGACACCACCACCCCACTCCCCACCCCTCACCGACTAGCAATCATGAAGGCAGTGGTCAGTCAGAACCTGAGATGGTGCTTGGATTGTCGATAAACCTATGGTCCCCGCTCAACCTCAGCTGCACCGGAAACAAGTGGCTCCTGTTCGACGTTGCCAGCTGAAAGAGGAAAGGAGAAAAAGTCTGGGTACGGTGTGAAGTTCGCTCAGGTAAAGGGGGAGGCATGGCTTGACAGCGTGGGTCAGACACAGCAGGATTGGGCACCACAGAAGTACCTTCACACTGCTCCGACAACACTGGTGCCAGTAAACAGGGTAACTACTAGTCATTGACCACTTGATAGACCAGCCAGGTTAAAGAGCAATCGTGTGTTAGTGAGGTTATAGCTGGGGAAGTTAGAGAGGCTCAGTAAGGGTTAGTTAGGAAGGTTAGAGAGGCTCAGTAAGGGTTAGTTAGGGAGGTTAGAGAGACTCAGTAAACGTTAGTTAGGGGGGTTAAAGACGCTCAGTAGTTAGGGAGGTTAGAGAGGCTCAGTAAGGGTTAGGGAGGTTAGAGAGACGAGGGTTAGTTAGGAGGTTAGAGAGGCTCAGTAAGGGTTAGTTAGGGTGGATAGAAAGGGTCAGTAAGGGTTAGTTAGGGAGGTTAGAGAGGCTCAGTAAGGGTTAGTTAGGGTGGATAGAAAGGGTCAGTAAGGGTTGGTTAAGGGAGGTTAGAGAGGCTCAGTAAGGGCTAGTTGGGGGGGTTACACAAAAGTGGAGTAATGACATTTGAGTACCAGTGTTGTGTTCCTGACTTCCACTGATGAGGGAGCAACAATCCGAAAGCTTGTGATTTCAAATCAACCTGTTGGACAATAACCTGGTGTTGTATAACTTCAAACTTTTAGTTACAGAGGTTATAGAGGCTTGGTAAACGTTACGGAGGTTATCGGTTGTTGAGAATGGTTAGTTAGGGAAATTTGAAAGTTTGGGAAAGTTTGGTTAGTAGGTTTTTTAAACAAAAGTAGCTGGTTGGCAAAGACTGTAGTTAGTTTATTCCATTACAGACAGCTTACAAAGACAAACAATCCAAACGTGTGTGTTTGACGGAGTATGTGAGAGTGATAGAGTGAGAAGTTATTTGAGGGATACCACGTGTGTGTCAGAGTGGGTGTGTGTCTGAAAGAGAGAGAGAGATAGAGAGAGAGAGAGACAGACAATGTGATAGAGCATGAGAGAGAGAGGGTCTGAGAGAGTGAGACAGAGAGTGAGGACCCGAGAGAGTCACATTATGAGAGTCAGTGAAAGAGAGAGAGACTGAGAGTGTGTGTGTGTGTGTGTGTGTGTGTGTGTGTGTGTGTGTGTGTGTGTCTGTGTATGTGTGTGTGTCAGTGAATGTATGTGCGTGTGTGTGAAAGAGAGAGAGATTGTGAGAGTGAGACATGGTGTGCACCCTTGCCCCGAATGAAGTTGGCAGAGAATTTCACTGCCACACTTACCGTGACACCCTCACAGAGTACCCGGGAACTGTTGAGCCAATGTGCTTGGTATTGCCAGTGACCAATCTCACACTGTAGGCGGGTACCCTATTGGAGGTGGGGCACATTGAGAAAGTGGTGAGAATCTGACCACACTCTGTCACACAAAGCAGAACAGCAAGCCTGAACTATTGCCCTGTGATGTTGAGCTGGCCATTACAAACCACTTTGTGTCTACATTGGAGCATCAGTCAGAGCAGGGAAATGAGCTTCAACTTCCAGTGTAGCTCGGCATGAGTAACACCCCCTCCTCCACCACCACCCCTCACTGTACACAGCCTCCTCACTGTACACACCCCCCTCACTGTACACACCACCCTTACTGCACCCACCTCACTCACTG
>JAHRHZ010000147.1:125082-139504 GCA_024137785.1 Ginglymostoma cirratum | reverse complement strand
TTCCCTATTCCTCCTCACTGCTTCCCTATTCCTCCTCACTGCTCCCCATTCCTCTTCACTGCTCCCTTATGCCTCCTCACTGCTCCCCTACTCCTATTCCTCCTCGGTGCTCCCCTATTCCTCCTCGCTGCTCCCCCATTCCTCCTCACTGCTCCTTATTGTTCCTCACCATTCTTAATTTTATTTCCTCCCTGATTTCCCTGTTATTTGAAATAGATTTTGTTTCCAGTCAAGTTGGGCAGCTATTAGCACAAAGGCCACTGTGGTCTTATCCAGAGAAATGTGCTCCAGGAACCCTCTTTTCCAGATTTTCTTCAAATGGTTCAACAACTTCCAATTTTTTTTTTAAACGTTAGCTCATAAATCTAATAATTCATTCAAAAAGCTTGACACCATCCAGGCCAAAGCAGCCCGCTCGATTGGCATTACATCCACAATCATCCACTCCCTCTATCACTGACGCTCAGTAGCAGCAATGTTTACTTCCTACAAGATGGTCTACAGAAATTCACCAAAGATCCTCAGACAGCACCTTCCAAACCCATGACTACTTCCATCTGTAAGGACAAGGGCAGCAGATAGATGGGAACACCACCCCCTGCTAGTCCCCCTCCAAGTCACTCACCATCCTCAATTGGAAATATATTGCCATTCCTGCCTTGTCGCTGGATCATCCCAGAATTCCCTTCCTAAAGGCATTGTGGGTCAACCCATCGCATATGGACTGCAGCTCATCACCACCTTCTCAAGGGGTGACTAGCGATGGGCATTAAATGCTGGCCCACACAGCAACACCCACGTCCCATGAGCGAACAAACACTCAATCATCCTCCCTCTGCATCAAAATGATAGGAGGGTTTCATGTGTTAAGTGACAAGGCTTGCATCCTATCAGGTTTAGCAGGCGAGGTTGTACTGGATTGTTAAAGGATTGCATGTCTGGATAGATAGAAATGGTTGTCTTTGGACAGAATATCCAGCACTGGGAAATGGGGGTGGGGGGGTGGGTGTGCATCGTGTTAAAATTGAAGCCAGGCCAATTGGGGTGCCTTCAGCAAGCATTCCCTGACATAAAGCCTGGTGATAATCGACAACTTCTCCACTTCCACTCAGTCCGGCAATCTGTGGATATTGATTCCCAAACTGGGATTGATGCTTGAGAAAGTGGGGGGCGGGGATGAAGATGATGCCAGGTCACTGCAGCTGAACAACTGACCTGCCATCACTTTCAAAACTTGAGAGGGTAAAGAGTCAACCATCCACAGTGGGCATCCTGACCAGCTCTGTACCTGCTCTCCAGGGTACACCATCCACAGTGGGCATCGTCTGCTGCGAGGCAGTCCTGGCAGGTCTGGTACTGGCCACATGTGGCAACCTTCACCCGACTAACCTGTAGAAAGCAAGGGACAAAAAGTGAGGGGTGGACTGAGTAATGACCACTGGGAGGGGCCAGAGGCCATGGTGAGAGAAGAGGAGGGCAGGAATAGTTAGTCAATGATCAGGCAGAGTGACCAATGGGAACCCACATAGTGACAGGATCCCGGGATCACCCATTGACCAGGCAGAGTGACCAATGGGAACCCACATAGTGGCAGGATCCCCTAATGGCGCAACAAGGTAGAGTGAAGTCATGATTGGTTGGTTAGACATGCAAAGGAGGCCAGTTCTGGTGCAGATCCGCTTGTTGATGTTGACCAAGTGTGATCCCAGCAGGGATCTGACCATGGTGAACAAGAAACAGATACCTCCATCAGACATCTGAGTGAGGGAGCTGGAGGAGAGGCCAAGGTGGGTTACTCACTGTGGAGATCAGAGATTTGAGAACAATAACAGGGCAAGGGCAGCAAGGGTCAGTCTGAGTAAAGCATTTGGTAAAAAGTGAGTCAACATAAACACAGCAAACTCAACAGGTGTCCCATTAGACACCAGGAGCGAGTTACACACAGGACTCTAACTGGGGGGTTTAGGGGCATATGTATATATATACATATACCACAGAGTGCATTACAGACTGGAATCTAATCGAGAAGTTTGGGGGCTCATTTATATAGAATAACAGATACCCAGGAGTGAGTTACCGAGTAGAACCTAATCGAGGGGTTCAGGGAGTTTACATATAGAATCCTGGTCACAGGGAGCATGGGGTTGGGGGTTGGGTGGGGGGCTGTCCTCGTCACAGGGAGCACTGTGGGGGGAATGGGTGTGTGTCCTGGTCATAGGGAGCACTGGGTGGGTGTTGTGGGGGTGGGGTGTAGGGGGGGCTGTCCCGGTCACTCTTTCTGCTGGATTGAGCTGTCTGGATTGAGTAAGATGTGTTTGTATTTCAGGGTCTCACTGTACACTCACCTGGTATGTAGTCATGACGTAGAGGTAGCTCTGATCCACAGGGTCAAAGTGCATGATGTGATGCACAGCCTCGCCTGGTGCCACATGCAGCACTTCTCTCTTCCCAATTGACTGGTCACTGCACAGACTGAGCTGGAAGGACAGAGTTTAATAGTGAGGACATGCAGAGAGAGACCAAAGGGCCTGCAGCTTTATGCAACTTCCCCCCAGGGCAGGTTCCTGGCCTGTCTCCAGGACTGAGCCAACTCTGATCAGAAATTACACCCAGTGGGACTGACGAGGACCATCCCCACCTCCTCCTCTACAACCTTCTCTTCCTCCACTTCCTCCCTCCTCCTCTTCCTCCACCAACTCATCCTCCATCACCTTCTCCTCCATCTCCTCCACCACCACCCCCACCCGTGTGTGTGTGTGTGTGTGCCAGAGAGAGAGAGAGAGTGTGTGTGTTTGTGTGTGCGTGTGTTGTCACATTAAAGGTGCTAGCTTAATACAAGTTGTTGTTGGAGGAAGTGCAATGTCCCTCTTGTCTCTGGGCGCTGAAGGACAACTCCAATGGCAGGGATGGAAACCAGGCACTCCCACAGCTTCCTGAACACAAAGCCTTGGAAGAATCTGCTCTGTAAAAGGGAGAGAGCACTGCTCGCAGCTGACAGTTGGGTGGTGTTGGAGAGAACCAGAAAGAGAGGTGGGGGGGGCTGCGAAGCAAGGGGTGGACAGGAAACAGCAACGTGTGTGACTTGGGCTGCGGACTTTACAAAGCATCACAGAGTACGTATCACCACAGGAAGAGCGTTTCCGTGCTCTGGGAAAGGACGGATCCATCCAGCAAAAAGCACCGAGTCCCAGTGACAAAATGGGGAGGAGATCAGCAGGAAATGTGTTCGGATTGCCAAAAAAAAGGAGTCCCTGATGATGAGAGAATGGGACATAGGAAAGACTGTGGGTCTGGGACTAGAGAGCCCAGTGTCCGAGGGAATCTGTGAACAGTGCAGTTTGTTGTGTAACTTCAATCACACTGAGTCCGGCGCTGATAACCACTTCCAGCCTGTAAAAGCAGCAACGGCAGGGACTGAGAGTGTTCAATCTGTGCCTGCCGCAGTTTAATTTAATTCTGGTGAGATGATGCAGATTGACTGATAGAAGCAGGGTAAATGTGTCTTCAAACAGAGAGGCCTCAGCTGCAGGTACACAGTTCCTTGAAAGTGGTGTTGTAGGTAGACAGGTGTTCGGCACACTTGTCTTCATCAGCTAGTGCATTGGGTACAGGAGCTGGGGTGTCATGTTGTTGCTGCGTAAGACATTGGTAAGGCCACATTTGGTGTACTGTGTACAATTCTGGGTGTCCTCCGATAGGAAGGATGTTATTAAACTGGAAAGAGTGTTAAAAAAACATATTACCGAGACTGGACAGTTTGAGTTATAAGGACAGGCTGGGACTTTATTTCTCTGGAGTGTGGGAGGCTGAGGGGTAACCTTATAGAGGCTTATAAACTCAGCAGGGGCATAGATAAGGTGAATGGCAAAGGTCATAGAAACATAGAATCCTTACAGTGCAGAAACAGGCCATTTGGCCCAGCAAGTCCACACAGACCCTCTGAAGAGCATCCCACCCAGATCCATCCCCCTACCCTATCCCTGTAACCCTGCATTTGCATGGCTAATGCATTAACCTAGACATCCCTGGGGACTATGGGTAATTTCCTATGGCCAATCCAACTAACCTGCTCATCTATGGACTGTGGGAGGAAACCAGAGCACCCAGAGGAAACCCACGCAGACATGGGGAGAATGTGCAAACTCCACACAGACAGTCACTCGAGGGTGGAATCGAACCTGGGTCCCTGGCACTGTGAGAGGACAGTGCTAACCACTGAACCACTGTGCCGCCACCAGAGGTAGGGGAATTCAAAACCAGAGGGTGTAGGTTTAAGGTGAGAGGGGAAAAATTTAAAAGGGACCTGAGGGGCAACTTTTTCACACAGACGGTGGTGCATGTATGGAACAAGCTGCCAGAGGAAGTGGCAGAGGTGAGTACAATTGCAACATTTAAAAGACATTTGGACAGGTAAACGGATAGGAAAGGTTTAGGAGGATATAGGCCAAACACAGGCAAATTGGACTAGAGATAAAAGGTACTGCAGATGCTGGAGAATCTGAGATAACAAGCATGGGGCTGGATGAACACAGCAGGTCAAGCAGCATCATAGGAGCAGGAAAACTTGACGTTTCGGGCCTAAACCCTTCATTAGAAATGGGGGAGGGGAAGAGGGTTCTGAAATAAATAGGGAGAGAGGGGGAGGCGGATAGAGGATGGATAGAGGAGAGGATAGGTGGAGAGGAGGCAGACAAGTCGAAGAGGCGGGGATGGAGCCAGTAAAGGTGAGTGTAGGTAGGGGGGTAGGGAGGAGGTACGTCAGTCCAGGGAGGACGGACAGGTCAAGGGGGCGGGATGATGTTAGTAGATAGGAGATGGGGGTGTGGCTTGGGGTGAGAGGAAAAACCGGTTAGGGAGGTGGAGATGAGCTGGGCTGGTTTTGGGATGCGGCCGGGGGAGGGGAGACCTTGAAGCTTGTGAAATCCACATTGATGCTGTTGGGCTGCAGGGTTCCCAGGCTGAATATGATTTAATTGGACTAGTTCAGTTTAGGAAACTTGGTCGGAATGGACAAGTTGGGCCGAAGGGTCTGTTTCCGTGCTGTATGACTCTATAACTCCACCCCTTCTGTTGTTCATTCAACAAGCATCACAGTGTTGTTCATATCCACCTAAAACAGCCCCTTCGTCTAACATCTTCCCCCCAATTTAAAACTTTTTGTAGACATCTGCCAGGAGTTGAAAGGCCTGATAATTGATTATAAAAAGCCCCAACCATAAAGCCATAGAGCCCATTGTGTCTGCGCCAGTCAAAAACAACCAGCTAACTATTCTAATCCCGTTCTCCAGCACTTGGCTCATGGCGTTGGCATCACTAGGGCATATCTGAATAGTTCTTCCATGGTGGCCCATGGATTTGGTGGGGGAGTAATGTAGACCCTTCTGTGAGACAGGAATGAGGAACTTCAGTGAGGAGGATCGATTGAAGAAGTTGGGAACCAAATCATCCCTGGAGAGAAGAAGGCTGAGTGAGAAAGAGAGAGAGAGAGATCAGATCGAGGTGTTCAAAATCACGAGAGAGGCTGGACAGCGCAAATAGGGAGAGGCTGTCCCTGCCTGTAAAAGGAACAAGAACAAGAGGGAATGGATTCAAAAGGGGAAGTGAGAAACAAGTCAGCAAGTAGGGTGTGGAAATGTGGGTGTGCAGCGGGTGGGTTCAATTGAGGCATTCAAGAGTGGCATTGGATTATTATTTGGATAGAAACAGTGTGCAGGGATAGGGGAGAGAAGGCAGGAGACTGGTTCCATGCCCTAGTGCCAGTCTCCTCTGCACTGTAACAATTCTGTGAGTCTGTAACAGAGCCTGGACTTTGCTCTTGCTGTCAGTCTTTATGATAACATCAGAGCTGATCATCAAAATCTGTTATCAGTTACAGGACTGCATCCAACTCTGTCTTGTTTATTGTACCAGGCTGTCCTGCCCTCAGGGAGACCGGGCGATGGAAGCCCTGAAGGGATTGACACATGGAGATGATAAAGGCGGCAGCAGATACACTGACAGCGCAGGGCTCCCTCAGCACTGTACTGGGATGTTAGCTCTCATTCTGTGTCGAACCCTTGAGCTCCCACTGATAGACCTGCAGCGGCCACCTGTCTTCCCCAGTGATGCTGAAGGCAGTTCTCAGTCTAGGCTGAGGCTCAGGAACCATCCTGTTTCCACTCACCTCCCCCTGAACTTACAACTGACTATGGGGGCGTGGAGTCGGAGGGAAGGCTTTGGAAAGTAAAGCAGTGAAGGTGTCAGGGGCAAATCAATGGGTGAATTGCAATCCCCTCACTCTCCTCCCCCTCCCCCAGCCAGTATTGGCTGTGATTTCAGGAGGTGTAGAGAACCATAGAATCCCTACAGTGTAGAAGCAGGCCCTTCTGCCCGTCAAGTCCACACTGATCCTCCGAAGAGCATCCCACCCTATCCTCGTAGCCCTGCATTTCCCATGGCTAACCCACCTACCTTGGACATCCCTGGACACTTTCCCATGGCCAATCCACCCTAACCTGCACATCTTTGGTCTGTGGGAGGAAACCGGAGCACCCGGAGGAAACCCACGCAGACACAGGGAGAACGTGTAAACTCCACACAGACAGTCGCCCGAGGGTGGAATCGAACCCGGGTCCCTGGCGCTGTGAGGCAGCAGTGCTAACCATGGGCCCATGGAGAGCACTGAATGTGCCACCCAGAGAAAGAGAGAGAGAGAGAGAGAGAGAGTTCTGGGGCATTGCCCAGTTAGTGATGCACCTTCAGAAGCTGTCCGCTGACCGTGCCCAGGAACACCACAGTGTGGTTATTCACACTGGACACTGCCACCGAGGTAAGGCCCCTGTCTGCGTAGATGGGCTGGGCTGTCAGAGGCTTCGTTATGGACAACGGATGCTGGAGGTGAGCGGCTCCACAGTCCAACTGTTCATTCTGCAGCTGTCAATACAAACAGAACCACAGTTAGTTTGCACACACTCTCCGAGAGGCACCAGGCACCCAGCCCCTCTCCACTCTCTGCCCCTCTCCCCCAGCCCCTCTCCCCCCTCCCCACTCCCCCAGCCCTTCTCTCCCTGCCCCTCTCCTTGAGCCTCCCTCCCCAGCTCCTCGTCCATCTCCTTCCTCTCCCTGGGATCATCACCCCAGACATCTCTCCCCTCTCCCCTTCTCTCTGAGCCCTCTCCCACCTCTCCCTTACCCTCAGCCTCTCTTCCCCCAGCACCTCTTGCCTCTCCCTGAGCTCCTCTCCCCAGACCCCCTATCCCATCTCCGCTCCCTGAGCCCCTAACCAATCTTTCCCCTCCTCCCTCCCCTCCCTCGCCAAGCCCCCAGCCTCTTTCTTTCCCAGCCCCCTCCCCGCCTTGCCTAGAGCCCCTCTCCCCAGACATCTCTCCCCTCAGCGTATGGAAGTCTTTTGCATTCCCTCTGATGTTCTCTGCTCGTTACTTTTCATACTTGACCTTGAGCTCACACATTGTCTTCCTCTCAGAACCTCCTACATTCAACTGCCTCCCATTTGCATCATCACTTCCTTTCTGCTTCACTTCACTCTCTATCCCTCTCACCATCCGGACTATTCTGGCTTTGTTTGACTTCTCTTTCCCCTAGTTGGAGGGGTATTAATAACTGAGCCTGAACCCACCTTCTCCTTCAAGGGCAGCCATCTTTTCCACCTTCCTTTTTATCTCACTCTGTTTTCAAATAATATTCTTTCCCTTCAGCTGATCCGACAAAATTGTCAACAGCAGTTTGACTGAGAACCGCTGACGATTCCATCACCCAAGAGACAGCTTTCTTTAGCTGTGGTATAGGCCTAAGGGTCTTGGGCACAGTCTGGAACTCACTGGTTACTGTGTGGTTACTGAGTTTATGTTGTGGTACTTTATGGATAACCAGAATCTCCTGGAGCCTCTCTCCTTTGGGGAATTACACAGCATTTCCCACAGCTTTTCCTTTTCTCATTGTTGGTTTTTTTTGTGAGGAGACTGTCTCACTGACTACTAGGGGAGGAGGCTGTTTCAGAGTGGGGTAAGCAGGCTGACGTGTGGCTGAGGCCTACAGGTCCAACGATCCAATTAAAAACTCCCAGAGTTGATCCCTGCTAAATCAAGCTTGCTGGAACGCCACTGGAATCACTAAGGGACGATTAGCTTCCCGATCAGCACACAAGTCGAGAAATCAGCAAGGTTAAAATAGCCTGGGACGTGGAATTGAGAACAGAAAGAACTGGAAACACCCAGCAGGCCAAGCAGCAGAAGAATTGAGGTAATAGGATGGTGGGAAATGAGTACTGATTGAGCTGCCTGTGTCATCTGCAAGCTGGCAAGGGAAACAACAAGAGGGAAAAACACACTCAATGTCCCTGTTGCAGATGTATCTGTCCATGACAGTATCGATAAGAGTGACCATTGCATAGTCCTTGAGGAGGCAAAGTCCCATCTTCACATTGAGAATAACCTCCAAAAGTTGTGTAGCACTATCACCACGCTAAATGGGACAGACCTCGCACAGATCCAGCAATTCAGGACTGGGCATCCATGAGGCGCTGTGGGCCATCAACAGTAGAATTGCACTCCAGCACAATCTGTAACCTCATGACCCGCATATCCCCCACTCAACCACTACCATCAAGCCAGAGGATCGACCCTCCTTCAATGGAGAGTGCAGGAGGGCATGCCAGGAGTGGCACCAGGGATACCTGAAGATGAGGTGTCAACCTGGTCACCTAATGGCAGACCAATTGCATGCCAAACAGGCAATAAAAAAAAGGAAAAGCTGTGGGAAATGCTGTCTAATTCCCAAAGGAGAGAGGGTCCTGGAGATTCTGGTTATCCATAAAGTACCACAACATAAACTCAGTAACCAGTGAGTTCCAGCAAGTGATACACAGAGGTAAGTGATCCCACAACCAACGGATCAGATCTAAGCTCTGCAGTCCTGCCACATCCAGTCGTGAATGGTGGTGGACAATTAAACAACTCACTGGAGGAGGAGGCTCCACAAATATCCCCATCCTCAATGATGGAAGAGCCCAGCACATCAGTGTAAAAAATAGGGCTGAAGCGTTCACAGCAGGGTTCAGTCAGAAGTGTAAAGTGGAAAACAACATTCTGCTGAATCCCACAGTCAACATCCTGGGGATTACGATTGACCAGAAACGCAACTACATTCACCACATTAACACAGTGGCTACAAGAGCAGGTCAGAGACTGGGAAATCTACAGTACGTAATTCACCTCCTGACTCCCCAAAGCCTGTCCACCATCTACAAGACACAAGTCAGGGGTGTGATTGAATACTCCCCACTTGCCTGGATGGGTGCAGCCCCAGCAACACTCAAGTAGCTTGACACCATCCAGGACAAAGCAGCCCGCTCGATTGGCACTACATCCACAAGCATCCACTCCCTCCACCACCAGCACTCTGAGGCAGCAGTGTGTACTATCTACAAGATGCACTACAGAAATTCACCAAAGATCCTCAGACAGCACCTTCCAAACTCACAATCACTTCCATCTAGAAGGACAAGGGCAGCAGATACATGGGAACACCACCCCCTGCACATTCCCCTCCAAGCCACTCACCATCCTGACTTGGAAATATATCACTGTTCCTTCACTGTGGCTAGGTCAAAATTATGGAATTCCCTCCCTAAGGGCATTGTGGGTCAACCTACAGCACATGGACTGCAGCGGTTCAAGAAGGCAGCTTACCACCACCTTCTCAAGGGGCAACTAGGGACAGGCAATAAATGCTGACCTAGCCAGCGACACCCATGTTCTGTAAATAAATAGAAAGAGCAGCGTTTACTGAGGGGATGAGACAGTAAAGTGTGAGGAGCTGGGGGTGAAGATTTAACAAAGTGTTGAACAGAGGACAAACAAGTGTACATTCAGTGATTTTGTGACTGATGGTGAAAGCAGCACTGGTTGTGTTGAGCAGGAAGTGTGGTACAACAGGGAGGGAACAGAGTGTGGGTGATGGATCTGTCACTGTGATATCCTGAACTTTCATCCTCTGCACAGCCACAATTAACAAGAGGAAGACAAGGTTGGGAATGGACAGGAAACAGAAGCCGGAAATGGACGGGCTGGTAAGAGTCAGCACAGAGTTTAGTAATATATTATAGTCCATAAATAATCCCAGGACATGGACAGGATGGGATTAGATACAGGGGTAAAGCTCCCTCAACATGGTCCCCATCAAGTACCCACAGGACAAGGACAGCATGAGGTTAAATACACAGTAAAGCTACCTCTACACTGTCCCCCATTAAACACACCCAGAATATGGACAGCACGGGTTTTGTACAGGGTAAAGGTCTTTCTACACTGTCCCCATCAAACACTCCCAAGACACGGAGAGCACAGGGTTTGCTAAGACTAAAGCTTCCTCTACACTGTCCCCATCATATTACCCAGGACAGAGACAGCATGGGGTTAGATACAGTGTAAAGCTTCCTCTACCCTTTTAATCTGAAAACGAACTGAAAATAAAGGTCCCTCCACACAGCTTCCATCAAAATAAACACTCCCAGGACACGGAGAGCACAGGGTTTGCTAAGAGTAAAGCTTCCTCTACACTGTCCCCATCATATACTCCCAGGACAGGTACAGAATGCAGTTAGAAACAGGGTAAACCCCCTCTACTCATTTACTTGAAAAGTAAACAGAAAGCAAAGCTCTCTCTACCCCTTTCTAGAGTCATCTAGCATGAAACAGGTCCTTTGGCCCAACTCATCCATGAAACTGAACAGGTCCCAATTGCCTGCATTTGTTCCATATCCCAGTAAACCTTTCTTATCCATGTACCTATCCAAATGTTTTTTAAATGTTATAATTGTACCTGCCTCTAGCACTTTCTCTGGCAGCTTGTTCCACACACATACCACCCTCTGTGTGAAAAAGTTGCCCCGTAGGTCTCTTTTCATTCTTTCCCCTCTCATCTTAAGCCTATACCCTCTAGTTTTGGACTCTCCTACCCTTGGAAAAAGACCTTGGCAATACACCGTACCTAAGCCCCTCATGAGTTTATAAACCGCTATAAGGTCAATCCTTGGCTCCCTACGCTCCAGAGAAAACGTCCAAGCCTATCCAGCCTCTCCGTATAACTCAAACTTTCCAGTCTCGGTAATATCCTTGTAAATGTTTATACATCCTTTCCAGTTTAATAACATCCTTCCTCTAGCAGGGTGACCAGAATTGAAAAACTTGACTTCAAATATGGCCTTGCCAATGTCCTGGACAGCCGTAACACCATGCTTAACACCTGTACTCAATACTCTGACTGATGAAGAAAGGCATGGAAAACTCCTTCCTCACCATCCTGTCTATCTGTGATTCCACTTTCAAGGAACTATGCGCCTGCACCCCTAGGTCTCTCTGTCCAATATCACTCCCCAGGGTGCTAGGAGGCTGCAGGGTGACTTGGACAGACTGGCTGAGTGGGCAAGTGCCATATAATGGGGATAAATGTGAGATTATCCACTTTGGTCACAAAAACAGGAAGGCAGATTATTATCTGAATGGTGGCAGTTTAAGAAAAGGTGAGGTGCAATGAGACTTGGGTGTCATGGAGGAACTGTCACTGAAGGTTGGTGTATAGGTGCAGCAGGCAGTGAGAAAAGCTAATGGCGTGCTGGCCTGCATAGCAAGAGGATTTGAGTATCGGAGTAAGGATGTTTTGCTGCAGTTATACAGGGCCTAGGTGGGGCCACACTGAGTATTCTGTGCAGTTTTGGTCTGTTTTTGGTCTGTATTTGCTGGAATTTAGAAGAATGAATGTCATAGAAACATATAAAATACTGATGGGACTGGACAGGCTAGATGTGGGAAGAATGTTCCCGATGTTGGGGAAGTCCAGAACTAGGGGTGACAGTTTAAGAATAAGGGATAAGCCATTCAGGACTGAGATAAGGAGGAAATTATTCGGTTTGGGAGTTGTGAACCTGTGGAATTCTCTCCCACAGGAAGCTTATGGGACTAGGTATACTCAAGAGAGAGCTGGACATGACCCTTGCAGCTAAAGGGATCAAGGGGTATGGGGAGAGGGCGGGAATGGGATACTGAGATTGCATGATCAGTCACAATCATATCAAATGGTGGTGCAGGCTCAAAGGGCTGAATGGCCTACTCCTGCAGCTATTTTCTATGTTTCTATTAACTGTGTAAGTCCTGCCTTGTTTTGTCTGACCAAAACGCAACACCTCACATTTATCTAAATTCAACTCCATCTGCTATTCCTTGGCCCAGTGGCCCAGTTGATCAAGATCCTGTTGTACTCTTAGATAACCTTCTTCACTGTCCACTATTCCATCTGAAATTTTACCAAACTAATTGCTTTTATAAATGACAAACAACAGTGGACCCAGCACCGATCCTTGTGGCACATCGCTGGTCACAGGCCTCCAGTCTGAACAACCACTTCTACCATCACTTCTACCATTAAGTCAATGTTGTATCCAGTTGGCTAGCTATCCCTGGATCCCATGTGCTTTAACCTTACTAGTCAGCCGACCATGCAGAATCTTGCTAAAGTCCATGTAAACTACATGTACCACTCTGTCTCCATCTATCTTCCTCGCACCTCTTCAAAGAACTTAATCAAATTTGTAAGACACAATTTCGCACACACATATCTATGCTGGCTATCCCTAATCAGTCTTTGCCTTTCCAAATGCATGTAGATCCTGTCCCCCAGAAACCCCTCCAACAGCTTGATGTCAGGCTTACCAGTCTATAGTTCCCTGGCTTTTCTTTGCCACCTTTCTTAAATAAAGGCACAACATCAGTCACCCTCCAGATTTCATTCGCCTCACCCATGGCTTTAGATGATACAAATAACTCTGCGGGGGGCCCTATGATTTCTTCCCTAGCTTCCCACAATATCCTGGGATACACTTGATCACGTCCCAGGGGTTTATCTGTCTTTATGTGGTTTAAGACCTTTAGTGCCTCCTCTTCTGTAACGTGGACTCTTTTCAGGACATCATCATTTATTTCCCCGAGTTCCCTAGCTTCCCTGTCTTTCTACCTGGTAAATACTGGCAAGAAATATTCGTTCAGGATCTCACCCATCTGCTGTGGCTGCACACATAAACAGCCTTGTTGATCTTTAATGGACCCTATTCTCTCCCTGGTTAGTCTTTTGCCCTTAATGTACTTGTAGAATCTCTTTGGATTCTCATTTACTTTACGTGTGAAAGCTATCTCATGTCTCCTTTTTGCCCTCCTGATTTCCTTGTTAAATGTACTTCTGCACCTCCAATAATCCTTAAGGGATTCACTTGATCCCAGTGACCTTTACCTGATGTATGTGTCCCACTTTTTCTTGAATAGAGCTCAATATCTCTCTTCATCCACTGTTCCCTACTCCTGCCAGCCTTGCCCTTCACACTAACAGGAACACATTGTCACTAAACTGTCAATATCTCACTTTTGAAAGCCTCCAATTTGCCAGCTGTCCTTCTACCTGAGGACAGACTTCCCCAGTTAAGTTTTAGAAGTTCTTGTCTAATACCTTCAAAATTGACCTGGCCCCAAGTTCAAACTTTAACTTGTGGACTAGACCTATCCTTTTCCACCACTATTTTAAAACTAACAGAATTACGGTCACTGGTCCCATAGTACTCCCTCACTGGCACCTCAGTTACTCACCCTGTCTTATTTCCCAAGAGGAGGTCATGTTTTGCCACCTGCCATCTATGTATTTAATGAGGAAGTTTTCCCGAACACACTTAACTAAATCCTCCCCGTCCAAGTCCTTAACACTATGGTAGTCCCAGTCTAAGTTTGGAAAGATAAGATCCTCTACTATTACAACTATTATTTTGTCCCATCAAACACTCCCAGGACAGGGACAGCACAGGGTTAGATACAGGGTAAAGCTCCCTCTACACTGTCCCCATCAAACACTCCCAGGACAGGGACAGCACGGGGTTAGGTACGGAGTAAAGCTCCTTCTACATTGTCCCCATCAAACACTGTCAGGACAGGGAGGATGGGAAAAAGACAGCACTGAAGGCAGTCATTTGCCAATGAGACTTTGTTGACCGTTTCACAGAGCCCTTCTGTTAGTTCCCTAATGCTGCTCTTTTCAAATGATTCAGTGATTTTATTTTTGTTTGAACAATTTATCCAATTTGCTGTTAAAAGTTGCTGCCAAATTTGTGTTACCAGCCCCACCCCCATCATTGATTAGATTCCACATCCTAACCGATCTCTGGGAAAACACATTTTATCCTCATGTTCCATCAGGCTCCTTTATCAGTCCATGTGTCCTGGAGTTACAACATTTCTCATTACTCAGATATCCCTTTACTGAAAGAAATGGAATGAACAACAACAGTCCTGTATTAATCCCAGTCAATGCCCATTCCTCACTCTCTCCCCATAGCCCTCTATCAATCCCCAAACTAATCCCACTGCCCCATACTCTCCCATAGCCCTGT
>JAHRHZ010000147.1:82134-121471 GCA_024137785.1 Ginglymostoma cirratum | reverse complement strand
GATAGAGAGAGAGTAGGGATAGAGACAGAGTGCGTGTAGGGATAGAGAGAGGGGAGACGGGGAATAGAAGTAGGGTGGGGAGAAGAATGGATAGAGAGATAGGAATGTTATAGAAAGAGAGAGAGACTGAAATAGGGAGATTTGGGAACCGTCCCTGGACATAACCCCGGTCCCAGATTTCCGCTGTAAAACCTGCTCATTCCGCACTGCAGCCCCGGTCCCTGTCGGATAGCGATTATTTGCTGGCCGTATAACTCCGGTCCTTCTTTGTACCATCAGCCAGTATTGTTCCAGTCCGGCCCTATCCCCGGTGATACAATCCCTAGATCAGTCACCATGACCCGGGGTCCACACAAGTAAAATACCGGACCATGTCCGGGTAACTCCAGTCCCAGACAGTAAAGCTGCTGTCGGCGTAACTTCGGTCTGTGTCAGTATAGCTCCTGTCCGCGTACCTGTCAGAATAGCCCCGTCTTTGTTAGTATAGCTCCTGTCTGTATCCTGAAACCACCAGAACCTGTCAGTTAAACCCCAGTCCCTGCTGGGATAACTCTGCTCCCTGCTGGGATAAGTCTGTTCTCTGCTGGTAAAGCTCTGCTCCTTGCTGGTAACGTTCAGCATCCTGCTGGTAAAACTCTGCTCCCTGCTGGTACAACTCTGCCTTCTGCTGGTATAGTTCTGCTGGGTAACTCAGCTCCCTGCTGGTGTAAGTGTACTCTTTGCCCGGGAGAACTCTGCTACGTCTCATAACACACCATTTCCTCTCAGTATAACTGTGGTCCTTGTTGGTACAACCCCATCCATGTCAGTACAACTTTGGCATGTATTAGTATAATGTCGGTCCCTGTTGGTGCAACTCTTGACCTTGCTGGTATATTGCTGGTCCCTGCTGGTAAAAGCAGTCCTTGTCAGTATAACTCCTATCCCTGAGGTATAACACTGGTCAGTGCCCATAAAACCACATTATGATGCAGGATCAATGGTAGGCCACTCAGCCTATAGAGTCTGCTCCACTATTCAATGAGATCATGGCTGATCTGATAATCCTCAACTTCATTTCCCTACCTTTCCCCCAGTAATCCTTGATTCCATTCTGGATTAAAAATGTCTATCCCAGCCCTGAATATAATTAATGTTTTCTAGAAGGAGTTGGAGATTACACCCTCTGGTCCTATACTTTCCCACAAGGGGAAACAACCTTTCCTCACCTACACTATCAAGACCCTAAGAATTTTATACATTTCAATAAGATCATCTCTCGTTCCTCTATATGCCAATCTCTGCTCATAAGGCAACCCCTCCATGCCAGGAACCATTCTGGTGAACCTTCTCTGAACTACCTCCAATGAAATGATACCTTTCCTAAATAAAGGGACCAAAACTGCTCGAGTAGTCCAGATGTGGTCTCACCAGCACCTTGTACAGTTGTAATAAGACTTCCCTACCCTTATACTCCAAGCCACTTGAAATAAGGGCCAATATTCCATTTGCCTTCCTGATTAGCTGCTGCACCTATGTGTGAGGTTTTAGTGCTCCATGAATAAGTACCCCCAACTCCCTCTGTGTTGCAGCTTTCTGCTTTTTTCTCCATTTAACTATATTCAGCTCTTCAATTCTTCCTTCTAAAATGAACAACTTCACATTTTTCCACATTATACACAGTAGGCCAAGCTTTTGCCCACTTACTTAACCTATCAGTATCTCTCTGTAAACAGTTTGCATCCTTCTCACAACTTGCCTTTCCACCTATTTTGGTGTCATCTGCAAATTTAGCTACAGTACATTCACTTTCTTCCTCCACATCATTAATATAAGTTGTAAACAGTTGCAGTCCCATCACTGATCCCTGCAGAACTCCACTGGTTACAGGCCACCAACCTGTAAAAGAGACCCTCAGTGTTTCTTACTCATTAGCCAATTCCCTATCCACGCCAATATCCCACCTCCAACACCACAAGCTCTTATGACTTAACCTTTAATGAGGTACCTTGCTGAATACGTTCTGGAATTCCAAATACAACATGTCTATTGGTTCCCCTATAATCCACTCTGATTGAGACTCCCTCAAAAAACTCTAATTAATTAGTTAGGCTCTATTCCGCTTTCATGAAGCAATGCTGACTCTGCTTAATCAGTGTATGACTTTCTAAATGTGCTGCATTGATATTGCCTTGGCATTAGAAGTACACACCTAAATGCTTCTTCTATGTTATGAGCATTTCTGTCTCTACCATCCTTACAGGCAGTGAGTTCCACATTCCCACCACCCTGTGGGTGAAAATGATTCACCTTACGTCTCCTCTAAACTGTCTTCCCCTTACCTTAAATCTATGCCCCTGGTTGTTGATCCTTCCATTAAGGGGAAAGGTTTCTTCCTGTCTACCCTTTCTCCAATTTTCAATAATTTTATGATCTTAATTGTGTCCCCATTAAATTTCCTCTGCTCTAAGGAAAACAACCCCAGTCTGTCCAATTTCTCTTCATAGCTAAAACTCTCAAGCCTAAGAAACATCTGGTAAATCTCCTTTGCGCAGTCTGCCAGTGCTATCACATCCCTCCTATCTAATGCTAGTCTGGTTCCTGAGAGTATAGCTTCCTTCCCAGTTCCAAATACACTAGTATAGCTGTACTCCCTGCCTGTTTCCTAGCCAAACTGTTCCAGTTCAGTTACCACACTAGCATCCACCAGACCATATTAAAAGCTTTCCAGATAAATCCTGCATTCAGCAGTCAGGATGACCCAACCAATTACCACTAGTCTATTCTTGATCATTCAGTAAAGTGATGGAAAATGTCATTAACAGTGCTATCAAACAGCACCTGCTCAGAAATAACCTGTTCAGTGATGCCTAGTTTGGGTTCTGCCAGAGCCACTCAGCTCCTGACCTCATTACAGCCTTGGGTCAAACATGGACAAAAGAGCTGAATTCCAGAGGTGAGGTGAGAGTGACAGTGCTTGATATCGCAGCTGCATTTGACTGGGTGTGGCATCAAGAAGCCCTAGCAAAACTGGAATCAGTGGGAACTGGGACAAACTCTCCGGTGGTTGGAGTCATACCTGACACATAGGAAGATGCTCGTGGTTGCTGAAGGTCAGTCGTCTCAGCTCCAGAACTTCACTGCAGGAGTTCCTCAGGGTAGTGTCCTAGGCCCAACTATCTTCAGCTGTTTTATCAGGTCAGAAGTGGGGATGATCACCAACGATTGCACAATGTTCAGCACCATTCGTGATGCCTCAGACACTGAAGCAGTTCGTGTTCAAATGCAACAAAATTTGGACAATATCCAGGCTTGGTCTGACAATGGCAAGTAACATTCACGCCACACAAATGCCAAGCTATGACCATCACTAATAAGAGACATTCTAATCACCACCCCTTGACGTTCAATAGTGTTACCATCATTGAATCCCCCACTACCAGCATCCTAGGGGTTACCTTTGACCACAAAACTGAACTGGACTAGCCATATAAATACAATGGCTACAACAGCAGGTCAGAGACTAAGAATACTGCAGTGAATAGCATTGCTCCTTCTCTTTGCCATTAGCACGGGAGCCATCTCGCACTCCATTTCCAATAGGTGAAACAGATTGGCCAGAGTGGACGAGGCTGAGCTGTTAATAAATCAACCTCTGGGCAAACAATGGGAAATATTTCAATAATTGTACGAGAACAAGTACATTCCCCTAAAAGGCAAAAGCTCCACTTGTGCTGTTTACTGTGATCAGCAAGTAAGATATCAGATCAGGCTCCCACATTGCCTGCAAAGTGGAACTGAGAGGGCTGGACAAAACAGTAAAAAAAGGGCACGTCAGAGCAAAGGAGTGTGAACCAAATGGGAAAGATATCAAAGTTTGGGTCAGGGGATTTTCCAAATATGTTAAGAGAAAGAAAGTGGGAAAGGAAAATCAGGTCCATTAATAAACAATAATGGACAATAATTAAAACTATAATCTGATTAAATGAATATTTATATCCATTTTTCTATAAACAAAGAGGGTAGAGTATAAAGGAGATAAGAAATTTAATAATAAGTCAAATGGAAGAAGTAGACAATTTAACATAAGTGATACAAAATGGTAACATAAAAGCTACTCATATTTAGAGTAATTTTGTGATATGGTTTGGTAATTGGCTGAATGGCCAGATTTGGAATGAAGAGAATGAATCCTGATTGACACACTGTGACTAACAGTATTCCTCAGGGATCTGTACTCTAGCTGATCTACGGTTGACAAGTGGGAGATAATGGGACACTAATGATGTTGCTGGGCTATTGATCCAGAGGTGAATGTTCTGTGGACTCATGCTCATATCCCACAATGGCAGTTGGGTCATCAAATATGCTCCAGATGGATTTGGGCAGATTCCTGATTTATAAAGGAAATCAAATGTTATTGGGAGTAGGGGGGACAAGGAACTGTATTGAAGGTCACATTCAAATCACCTTATTGAATGGTGGAGTGAGGCCAATCTGCGGACAGAGGGCCTAATACTGCTCCAATTTCTTGTGATCATGGACTGGGCAGAAGAATAAGTTGCAGTACATTCAGTGTTACACGTGTGACACTAAGTAGGGAGGAACTACGCAATTGTTTAAAGTAATCAAAAAGTTACATAGAGATGTAGACTGCTTGACAAGTGGGTGTATGTGGTAAATGGAATTCAATGTGGGAATATCCTCTTTATATTCTAGCAAAACACATGGGAATATTTTCTTTTCTTTAATTCATTGGATGTGGGCATTGTTGGCCAGGTCATGGTTTATTATTCATCCCTAATTGCCCAGAGGGTAATTGCTGTGGGTATAGAGGCCAGAACAGGGAAGGATGGAAGATGGATTTTTGCCATAATTTACAGTAGTTGCATGGTTTATTTCACTGAATTCAAAGGTCACCATCTAGCATGGTGGGATTCGAACCCAGAACCATTAACCTGGGGTTCTGGATTACTTACCCATTAAGATTCCCATGACACAATCACCTCCCCAAAAGTTTTCTCAGTGGTTGGAAAATGAAACTTAGAGCGGCAAATCAATTTAAGAGCCTATGTCCAGTTTATTTCATTCACTGTTCCCATCTGCACTGTTGCTTTTATTTCACTGAGCATCTTAAAGGACAATTTGGCTGTAGTGCCTCATCACCAGAGTACTATCTGCACTAAAAACACTAAATTACAAGGTCAGGTTTCTGAACAATGGCTTGAATTCGCCTGAGTTTAGAAGTTTTGCTAACCAGTTCTCTTACCCATGATAGTTCACTAAGTCCCCAATTCCATGAGCTTTACTTTTACATGCTAATCTCTAATGTGGGAACTTATGATAAGCCTTTTGCAAGTCCAAATAAACCATATCCACTAGCTCCATCTTATCAACTCTACTAGTTACATTCTCAAAGAATTGTAGTAGATTTGTCCAAGCATGATTTCCCTGTCATGAATCCATACAGAATCTGTCTAATATTTCCACTGTTTACCAAATGCTTTTATAAGGGAAGCCAGCATTTTCCCCAGTACTGACATCAAGCTGACTGGGTCTATAACTTTTCTCTCGCTCCCTTTATAAGCAGCAAAGTCACATTGGCTACCCTCCAGTCCACTGCTCCAGAATCTAAAGAATCTTGGAAGATGACCACCAATGCCCCTCTGGTATAAAGATTATCAGGCCTGTTGACTTATCTGCCTTCAGTCCTATCAATTTCCCCAATACTATTTCCCTACTAATATTGATTTCCTTCATCTCCTCCTTCCCACTAAACCCTGTGCTTCCTAAAGTTTTGTGTGTGCACTCCTTTGTGAAGACAGAGCCAAATTGGTCTGCCATCTCTTTGTTCTCCACTATAACTTCCCTTGTGTCTGACTGTTAGGAACTACATTTGTTTTTACTAATCGTTTCTCTTCACATACCTATGGAGCTTTTACAGTTGGTATATTCCCTGCTAGCACACTCTCGTACTTTATTTCCCCATCTAAAATAATCCTGTTGTTCTCCTTTGCTGAAATCTAAACTGCTCCCAATTCTCATCTCTACTGCTTTTTTTGGCCAATTTGTATGTCCTTTCCCTGGCTATAATATTACTTCTCATTTCCCTCGTTAGCCATGTTCAGCCCACTCTTCCTATTTTATTTTTTAACACACTTCAAATACTTTCAGGCCTCTAGCCTCCACAATATTCACTGTCCCCTGAGTGAATAAGTTATTTCACATCTCATAGTGTTCCCCTATACTGTAACTGTGTCCCCTAGTTTGAGAGTCCTCCACTAGTGGAAACATCTTCTCAACATCTACCCTTTCAAACCCCCTCAGAATCTTGTTTGTTTCAATAAAGATCACCCCTCATTCTTCTAACCTGTATTGAAGACAAAGCCTAACCTGTTTAACCATTCTTGATAAGACAACCTTTCATCTCAAGAATGGAGTATAGTGGATCACTTTTGAATTGCCTCCAAAGCCAGTACGTCTTTTCTCAAATTCATGGACCAAAACTGTGCACAGCACTCCTGGTGCGACCTCACCAACACAGTTACAACAAGTCCTCCCTCTTTTTAAAGTCCAACCCTTGAGAAATAAGTGTCAAAATTCCACTTGCCTTCTTAATTACTTGCTGCATCTGCATGCTCAACGCTTTGTGTTTCACACTCAAGATCACCCAAATCTCCGAGAGAAGAAATCATCTAAGTCTTAAATTGGTGCCCCTTTATTCTGAAACTGTGCCTTCTGGTCCTAGACTCTTCCATGAGGGGAAACACCCTCACAGCATTTACCTCTGTCAAGCCTCTTAAGAATTCTATGTATTCCAATGAGATTATCTCTCATTCTTCTATGCCTCTTTGTTTCCAGGCTCTGTAATACCTATCAAGTCATTTGTTTATTTTTACTTGTGCCATCACCTCATCTATCTTCCTTTCAATGCTGTGTGCACTCAAATAAAGAGCCTTAAGCTTTGACTTTATAGTCGTTATTACCTACCCTGGTTCTAATTTCTGCTACACTCTCCTGTGTGTGTTTTCTAACCCTTCCTGTCACAGTGATTATCGTTCACTTCCTCATTAGCCTTCATCTGACCCTCAGATTTCTTGTTGACGTTTTAAACCTCCCTTCAACAGACCCCTCCCGGCACCACTGATAGGTTCAAAGCCCAATTTGGCAACCATTGACATAACAATTCACCAGGGCACTGGTACCATCATGGATCCCACTCAGAATGGAACAGTTCTCTTTTTCCTGGAGCCAGTGCCCTGTGAATCATGACCTATTTGTCACAGACCAATCTTTGACTTAAAGCATTTACCTTTCAAATTCTATTTACCCATTTTGCACGTGGCTCAGGTTGAAATCAGGAGATTATTAATATGCTGGTTCTGCTTTTCAAATGTGGCCTGAGCTGCCAGTAATCCCTCCACAGAACCACTCTCTGTGTCATTGGTACCTATGTGTAATTTGCAACCAGATCATTCCCCTCCTACTTGGAGTTCCTCTCCGTTGCAGAAGAAATTTTCTGGACCTTGGCAACAGGTAGGGAAAACAGTGTCTTATGGAGTCATACAGCACGGAAAACAAACCCCTTGGTCCAACTCGGCCGCACCAATCAGACATCCCAATCTGACCTCGTGTCATTTACCAGCATTTATCCCCTATTCCTTTAAATTATTCCTGTTCATATACCCATCCAGAATGGTGGCTCAGTAGTTAGCACTGCTGCCTCACAATGCTAGAGGCCCTGGTTTGACTCCAGCCTCGGGCAACTGCCTGTGTGGAGTTTGCACATTCTCCCCGTGTCTGCGTGGGTTTCCTCCAGGTGCTCTGGTTTCCTCTCACAGTCCAAAGGTGTGCAGGTTAGGGTGGATTGGCCATGCTAAATTGCCTATAGCATTCAGGGATGTGTAGATTAGATGAGTTATAGGGGGATGGGTCTGGGCAGGATGCTCTGAGAGTCAGTGTGGACTTGTTGGGCCAAAGGGCCTGTTTCCACATTGTAGGGGTTCCATGAATATGTTTTAATTGTAAACATCGCTACCACTTCCTCTGGCACCTTGTTCCATTATCAAATCACCCTCTACATCTTTGACCCAGAGAACAGTAGATATTCTCTGAACTGTACTATCCCCCCATTACTACTACATTTCTCATATCTCCCTCTCAATTTAATGGCATTCTGGAGAACAGTGCATTGGTCAGTTCATTCATTCTCCCGGTAATTTGTGACCTCATTCCACCAGGAGCAAGAACTTTGTATCTATTGGAGGAGTCCATGGTTGAAGATCCTGGATAAACCTCTTATTCTGATTTAACACCAGCCTGAACTTTCAGGCCTATCACAAATGCAGTACGCTCAGTCAGAATTGCACGCAATTTTTAAACATATTTGGCCTTGCTTCTTCAAGAGCTTGAATCGAATTTCTGTATCCGCCTTAGTCAGATCTCCCCCACGTCATGGGTTTTATCTGATCCCTGCTCTCGTTTTCCTCAGATTTAATAAAGCGACTCTCGCACTTCAAGTAAATTCTACGATATCATCATCAGCCTGTCTCGTTTTCAATCAGTTTCCCAAATAACCCCCAACACATTTCACAACACGAGCTCTGACATAGCATTGAACCAAAGCCAGCTCACTAGACCTGCTTTCTCTCTCCACATGTGCTGCCAGAGCTTTTCCAGCAATTTCTGCTTTGGGGTCTAACATAACATTAACCCTGGTTAATTCGGCAATGCGTTCTCTCTCTTAAATGTAGTCTTTGACTTCATTCTCCAACTCGCATCTGGAAATTTGATGCTGCTGACGATTAATGCCCCCGTCCCCTATGATTATTCTATTGCTTTTGTTACAAATTCTAGTATTTCTAGTGGTCTGGTAAATAAACCTTCCAGCACTTTGTACCCCTTGTTATTTCTGATCTCCACCCTTTCTGATTCTACTTCCAGATCAACTGTGCCAAAGTCTTTCTTGACTATTCCCCTTATGTTAATCTTTGTTAGAGAAACTAGTAGGCTATTCAGCACTTTATTATTGGCTAACCTGCACTCCTGATACCTCCCCCGACAATTCTATTTTCCATTCTACCCCGTACATGAAAAATATCAAGTTCCCTGGAATATGTATTTTCAAAAGCCTGGTCGTCCTTTGTCTACTGATGCAATCAAAACACATGGGTGTTGCTGACTGGTCCAGCATTTATTGCCTGTCTCTATTTGACCCCTTGAGAAGGTGGTAGTGAGCTGCCTTCTTGAACAGATGCAGTCTACTTGCTGTGGGTTGAACCATAATTCTGTCAGGGAGGGAATTCCAGGATTTTGACCCAGCGACAGTGGAGGAACAGCGATATACTTACATAACAACATAAGAGTTAGGAACAGGAGGAGGCCACTCGGCCCCTCGAGACTGCTCCACCACTCAATAGGATCATGGCTGAAATCATCTTGGCCTCAACTCCACTTTCCTGCCCACTCTCCATAGCCCTTCAACCCATTACTAATTAAATATCAGTCTGTCTCCACCTCAAACATATTCAGTGACCACTCTGGAGGAGTGAATTCCACAGATTCTCGACCTTTTGAGGGAAGTAATTTCTCTTCATCCCTGTTTTAAATCTGCCACCCCTTATTCTAAAACTGTGCCCTCTTCTTCCAGATTACCCCACACAAGGAAGCATCTGCTGTATGCTTACTTTGTCAATCCTTTTAGCATCTTATATCCCTGAATTGGTCTTCTCTCATTCTTCTAAACTCCAGAGATTGTTGGCTGAAACTGCTCAGTTTTTCTTCATTAGACAAACCCGTCATCTCTGGAATCAATCTAGTGAACCTCCTCTAAGCTGCTTTCAATACAACTACATCCCTACTCAAGTAAGGAGACCAAAACTGTACACAGTACTCCAGGTGTGGTCTCACTAATACCTTGGACATTTGCAGCAACCCTTCCCTACTTTTGTACTCCATTCCTTTAGCAATAAATGCCAAACTTCCATTTGCCTTCCTTATTACTTGCTAGTACCTACATACTAGTTTTCTGTGATTCATGCATGAAGACACCCAGATCCCTCTGCACCGAAGCTCTCTGAAGTTTCTTTCCATTTAGATAAGTTGCCTTTCTATTCCTTTGATCAAAATGGATAACTTCACACTTATTGTGCGTTAATCTTCATCTGCTGAATTTTGGCCCACTCACCCAACCTATCCATATCCATTTGTAATTTTTTTGTTTCTCGGCTACAGCTAAGCTATTTTAGTGTTAAGTGCAAATCTGGCTTATCGTACTTTCTATCTCTGCATCCAAGTCATTAATATAGGTTGGACCTGAGGTCCAAACCCTGTGGTACCCCACTCGTTACATTTTACCAACCAGAAAAAGACCCATTTATCCCAACTCTCTGCTTTCTGTTGGTTAGCCAATCCTTTCTCCAAACTTACTCCAACTCCATATGATCTTACCTGGTTTTCTAACTTTTTGTGAGACACCATATCAAATGCCTTCAAAAGTCGAGATATGCTACATCTACTTTATCCCTATTATCCACATAAAATCCCTAAAGCATGGAAACAGGCCATTTGGCCCACTGAGTCCGCACCAGCCTTCCAAAGAGCATCTCACCCAGACCCACCCACTCACCCCTAGCTTATCCCTGTACCACTGCATGTCCCATGACTAATCTACCTAGCCTGCACAACCTTGGATAATATGCACAATTGAGCATGGCCAATCTACCTAACCTGCATATCTTTGGACTGCGCTTGGAAACATTGCTTATTAAATCTTCAAAGGACTCTAGCAAATTGGTCAAGAATGATTTACCTTTCATAAACCCATGCTGACTCTGATTCCCAGTCAGGATGATGAATGGTTTGGAGGGGAACTTGCAGGGGGTGGGGTGTTCCCATGTATCTGCTGCCCTTGTCCTTTTTGGTGGAAGTGGTTGTGGGTTTGGAAGGTGCTATCTAAGGATTGTTTTTGCAGCGCATCTCATAGATGGTATGCAATGCAGCTACTGAGCATTGGTGGTGGAGGGAGTAGATACTGAAGGTGATGGATGGGGTACCAATTAATCAGGCTGGATGTGTTGATATTCTACTCTGTAGAAAATACTCAAATTTAACACTTGTTCACATCAAATTTCATTGTTCTAGATTTGCTAACTCACTTAATCTGCCCTAATCCCTTTCCTCAGTCCCAATCATTGAGCCCCTGCAGTGCAGAAAGAGGCTATCCATTGACCCTGCAAAGAATACCCCACCCTATCCCTGTAGACCCACATTTCCCATGGGTAATCCACCTAGCCTGCTAATTCCTGAACACTACAGGCAATTTAGCATGACTAATCCACCTAGCCTGCACATCTTTGGACTGTGTGAGGAAACCAGAGCACCCGGAGGAAACCCACGCAGACACAGGGAGAACGTGCAAACTCCACACAGACAGTCACCCAAGGGTGGGATTGAACCCAGGAACCTGGTGCTGTGAGGCAGCAATGCTAACCACTGTGCCACTGTGCAGCCCTTACCCTAGCCATCAACTATCAGCATTCCTTACTGTTGTTCCTAAATCAGTATTGGCTAGTAAGGGAGAGATATACTTGCCTCTTCTTTCATCCACCTCCTCATCTATCATGGTAAGTACAAGCCCACTTACAGAGCTCCATTGCATGCCACCTCTCACAGCTTGCTAATCCAGGTCCCTCTCCCTTGCCCTTCGGCTGACATCGGGTCAGCCAGTACCAGGAACTGGGAAGACATTCTGAAAAATGAAAGGCCCAAAAGGATGGACACAGGGGCTTGAATTGCTTGAGGCTTCCCGAGGGACATGAGTCATTGACTCCAGAGGGCTACCAAGGAGGGCTCTCTGACTGTGATGGTCACCCCAAAAGGCCTGATATAAAGGAGTTCCACCTCCAGTTGGCAGCATCTGGCGCTGGTCAAATAGTGACTTGTTTTTCTCCCCTGCTCATGTCCTGCTGGGTTTTTGTTTCCTTTATTCATTCACGGGATGAGGGCATCATTGGCTGAGACATCATTTATTGCCCAGAGGGCTGTTATAAGTCAACCACATTGCTGTGGGCCTGGAGTCGGAACTAGGATCCAGACCAGGTGAGGATGGCAGATTTCCTTCCCTGAAGGACATTAGTGAACCAGATGGGTTTTTCTTGACAATTGGCAATGCATTCACGGTCATCATTAGTCTCTTAATTCCAGACATTTATTGAATTCAAACTCCACCACCTGCTGTGGTCTGCTGGTCTGAGGCCCATGTCCTGCTGGTCTCAGCCCCAGGTCCTGCTGGTCTCAGCTCCCCCCCCAGGTCCTGCTGGTCTGTGTCCCTATGTCCTGCTGGTCTGGGCCTCATGTCCTGCTGGTCCGTGTCCCCATGTCCTGCTGGTCCGTGTCCCCATGTCGTGCTGGTCTGTGTCCCCATGTCGTGCTGGTCTGAGCCCCATGTCCTGCTGGTCCGTGTCCCCATGTCCTGCTGGTCTGAGCCCCATGTCCTGCTGGTCCGTGTCCCCATGTCCTGCTGGTCTGTGTTCCCCAAGTCCTGCTGGTCTGAGCCCCATGTCCTGCTGGTCTGAGCCCCTACAATCGGCCATACACTATTTTCTCACTGGGCTCACACTAAGCTGACTCTTCGTGGGAAAATCCAGTTCGAATGCAATATTCCCACAAAGTCCTGGCTCTCCTCCAACAGGCAATGTCCAAATAAACTAAACAGATCAGCAATTCCGCCCCTGCCCCCGCCCCCATGCTTCTCCCAAACTCAGAGCTCAAACACATCTATCCCAATGCTACTTCCACATTGGAATGATTTATTTCACTTGAAGAGGGCCATCAGAGAGTGAATCAGTCCCCACCCAAAAACTCCCACCCCAAGGGGTGACGGAGGGGTGGTGGCTGGTGGGGTGGTCCTTGTGCGGGGTGCTGTTAACCCCTGGATCACTCATTCCATCAGTGAGCAGCAATCCTGTCAAACTGCATTCATGGGGAACAGCAATCCCAAACAAAGTCCCACAGGCTTCGAGTACAGCATTGAGGGAGGGGCACTGCATCCCGGCACACAGAGGCCAGTTTCCAGGTATTTCAGGTCTGGGCACTGTCACCAGCTCCCATTAGAGGCTGCACAGAACAATGTCTACAGCCTGAGGGAATGATCCTGAGCACAGGATACACTGACTGGGCATGCACACTGGGAAGAGAGGACACTCAGACTGACCTGATTGAGGCTTCTTAGAATTTGAGAGGAATTGAAAGGAAAGTGAGAGAGACAGGGAAAGAGACAGACAGAGGGTGACAGAGAGGGAGAGACAGAGAGAGTGATAGCGAGAGAAAAAGAGAGAGTAACAGAGAGTGTGAGTGACAGAGAGAAACAGCCAGAGAGAAGAGAGACAGGGACAGAGACAGTCCGAGAGAGAAAGAGTGACAAGGAGATACAGACAGACAGAGATAAAAGAGAGAGACAGACAGAGAGAACGTGAGTGACAGAAGAGAGAGAAAGACATAGAGAGAGAGTTAGAAAGAGTGACAGAGAGACAGACAGAGAGGGAGACAGAGAGAAAGGGAGAGGGAGAGAGAGAGAGAGACAGGCAACCAGACAGAGACAGGGAGTGTGAGTGACAGAAGAGGGAGAAAGACAGAGAAAGACAGGAACAGTGACAGAGAGACAGACACAGGGAGATGGAGAGAGAGAGAGACAGAGAGAGTGAGTGACAGAAGAGGGAGAGAGAGCGACAGACATACAGAGAGAGAGACAGAAGGAGAGTGATAGAGACTGAAAGACAAGAGAGAGAGGCAAACAGAGAGAGGCAGAGAGAGACAGAGAATGTGAGTGACAGATAAACTGTGAAGTGATTGGATCTCATAAAATAACAGTTCCCTGAGTGGAGCTGTTAATATGGTCCAATCGGGAAGTTCTGGCTGACAGATATAAATAGAAATGTTAGGGGCTTTGCTCAGACTAGGACCTGGCACTCATGTACTATGCACATATAAATAAAGGGTGATGTGGTGATGGGATAGAATTTATAGAGTTATTTCAGTAGCAACGAGAGGAAAAACATGCCCCTGAAGTGATTCACTTGCAACAGTCATCTTCGAGTTGGGGTAAGCATTCCCGGTATCATGCTGCTATTTGGGAAGCTTGACTCATTCAATTCTGCCTTTGAAGACTAGGCCCCGTATGTAGAATGAATGTGATTTTTTTTCTGAGCAATTGACATTGAGGCAGACGAAAAGCAACAAGTAAATCTCCTGACAGCTTGTGTACCCACAGCTTTGTTGGTTATTAGGAGCCTCACTTTCCCCAGTGCCTTGGGTACAAAAACCTCTCGAGTTGATGGGTTTAGCTAAGGAATATTATGACCCCAAGCCTCCTATAATTCTGAGAAGCTATCAGTTTTATTCGGCAGATTGAAAATCAGGGGAATGGAGCTTATGAGTTACTGGGTATTCTGATGGAAGTGGGCCAGCTCGCCAGGCTGACTGAGCCGGGGGGACAGCACTTGAGTGAAGGTAATTGCACAGCCTCACTCAGGACATACCATAAACAGAGGGACTCTAGGTCAGCCCGCAGGAAAAGCCCAAAGCAAAGCCAAGCCTCGGCCAAATAGCTAAAATGTTCTTTGAGGGTCTAGGCTGGTAGGCCATTGCACTTGCTGCAGGTATATGGATTTGAGTCGGCAAAAGTGTCCCTCTAGGCCTGAATTGAGTAAGAGAACTCATACTCCAGTACCCAGGAGTGTGCACACCCTGGGAAGTCCACCAATAGCTGGTTTGGAACAGTTAAATTGCTCAGCAACATCCCGTTTGGAACCATTCAAAATTAACATCTGCTTAAATAGTCACCTTGTTCTAATGGAGGTTGATACTGGTGAAACTGTTGGTGATTGTGGAACCTGCCTTTACCAAAATTCGCTCTGGATTCCAACCGTTAAGTTTGTGAAAGACCGCAGCCAGTCTGAGAACCTGTACTGGAGAACCCCTACAGATTAACGGGACAACTTCAATTCCAGTCTCTTTCGAGAAGCAGCTGGTTCAGTTACCACTGACTGTAGTAAAAGGTTTGGGCCTAGGCTTGATGGGGCAAAATTGGTTGAGAAAGATTCAGTTTGATTGGCCCAACATTTTACAATTAGAAAATGGCTGCCTGAGTGAAGTCTTAATGAAGTACCCAGACTTTTTCAGGAAGGTCTAGTGACTATTGAAGGAGCCAAGGCCACCTTGCATGTTGACCAGGAAGCAATCTCATGATTCTGCAAGGCCTGCCCAGTACCATTTGCATTATGGGTAAAAGTAGAGACAGAAACCAGGAGGCTGGAAAGTGAAGGAATTTTCAAACCAGTGCAGTTTGTGAAATGGGCCTGATGGGTAGGTTTGCCTTTGTGGGGATTTCAAACAAACAGTGAACTGCTTTTCACAGCTGGATAAATACCCAATCGTTCACATAGAGGACTTATATACAAAACTGGTGGGAGATTGGTGCTGTCCTTCACGAAGCTGGACATGAGCCATGCAAACCTGCAAATGTGATTTGATGAGGATTCTCAGAAGTATGCTACAATTAATACCTGTAACGATTTATATCACTATACCAGACTGCCATTTGGGGTATCATCACCCTGCGCCCTTTTCCAGCGGACCATGGAGAACATTTTACAAGGGCTACCCCAGGTTGCCATTTATCTGGATGATGTACTAATAACGAGGAAGACCAATAAAGAGCACTTGGAAAACTTGGACATAGTTCTTAAATGTCTCTCCCAGGTGGGAGTATGCCTCAGGAGGGAAGAATGTGTGTTCCAGGCACCCCAAGTGTCCTACTTGGGCTACAGAGTCAACAAGATTGGCTTACATCTGTTGGAAGATGAAGTGAGAGTGATCAAAGGAGCCCCGGCTCCCACATCTCTACCAGAGCTCAGGTCTTTCCTTGGTTGGTGAATTATTAGGAAAAATTCATACATAACGAAGCCTCCATCCTGCCACCCTTACGTTTGCTATTGAATACTGCCAACCTTGGAAATGATCTTCTAGCCAAGAAGTAGCCTTTAGGGAAGTGAAAATGTGGCTATCATCATCAAAGGTGTTGGCACCTAATGATCCCAACCACGATGTGGTGCTGGCATGTGATAGTTCCCTGTACAGTTACTGGGGTAATGTTGACTCACTGACGGCCCAGTGGAGAGGGACAGCCCAATAGCATAGGCTTCCCTGACTTTGGTTGATGCAGAACACAAATAGAGAAGGAAGGTTTGACAGACACCTTTGGTGTGAGAAAGTTCCACCAATACCTTTATGAACATGAATGTGTAATAGTAACGGACCACAAAGCCCTGCCAGGGCTACTTATAGAGGAGCAGGCTGCGCTACCCATAGTTTCAGGTTGAATTCAGCTTTGGGCTCCAATACTAAGTGTGTATAAGTTGGAACACTGCCTGGGAGGCTCAGTGGTGAGAGCCACCTCCCACTGACAGATACACCATCGGTGTTCTGGTCCATTTTGGTTTTAAACTTCTGGTCACCGCTGACAATATCAGAGTGGGTCACAAAAAGGTCCCATCCTGGCAAAGCTAAAACAGCTGGTGGTGATGGGGGATACAAAAGGGCCATCACAACCAGGACTGAAACCTTTCTGTACCCAGTGGAACCAGATCCCCGTAGAGGAGGACATATTACTGTGGGGGAGCAAGAGGGATTGCCCTGAGTAAAGGTCACTGCCGGATACTGGCTGAACTCCACCAGGGTCATCCGGGGGTTTCCCAGATGAAGATGTTGACGATCAGTTATGTTTGGTAGCCAGGGTTGGATGCTGACATAGCCACGTTGGTGGGGCAGTGCCCAGAATGCCAACAAGGACAAAAATTCCCGCCAGCAGCTTCTCCACATTCATAGGAATGGCTGGGTAAGCGCTGGGCTCAGTTACACATTAACTATGCTGGTCTTTTCAAAGGCTGTGTTTTTAGTCATCGTGGATGCCTGCTCAAAGTGGTTGGACGTGTATAGGGTTCATTCACCACAGCACAGGGACGGCGATAGAAAAGCTGCGAGCATCCTTTGCAATACACAGACTCCCGGAGGTGTTGGTCACAGACAACGGACCATCGTTTACCAGCAGGGAGTTTGAGTATTTCCTAAAGTCGAATAGGAATATAAGGACAGCTCCATATCATTCAATGGTCTGGTGGAAAGAGCACTCCAAACTTTGAAGACAGGCTTAAAGAAACCGCCTACAGCTTCACTTGACACCAAACTGTTCCGGTTCCTGTTTGATTATAGGACCATCCCTCACACAACCACAGGGACAGCTCCCGAAAAGTTGGTAATGGGGAGAAGACCCTACACCAGATTAAACCTGATTTTCCTGGATCTGGGTTTGAACGGGGGGGTAGCAGCATCAGGAACGCCAATGCTGGACACAAGGCTCCTTTAAGCGAGGGAGGGAATTTACTTCAGGGGATGAAATTTGGTATTGAAACCACGGGAGTGGCCCTGAATGGGTATGAAGCATGATTGATGCGGTGTAGGCTTCTGTAACATACAAAGTTTGGGTAGGATAGGTGGTCCTGAACGAGCGCATGGACCACGTAAAATCTGCAAACTCTCAAACTGGGCATGAGGCAAAACATCCCTGGCCCCTCAGAACATCCAGCAAGGCTCTTGGAACCTGTGCATTCTCTCCCCTCTGTCTAACATTGAAGAAACCTCGGAGTCTAAGGTAGATATCACAGCCTTGGCACCTTTATCGTCTGAAAAAGAGGATGGATTTTGGCCAAGGTGATCCGGGTGCAGGAGATGGGGTACGGTCCGGTAAACACCGTCTGTATCCAAGGCTGAGTCGGAGCAACTGGATCCAGTGCAGAAACGGCCCAGGAGAGACTACAAGAAAAAGAACAGGCCTACGTCCCTGGACTCATGGCGGGAGGGATGTAGTGATTGTAACGAGATCAGCCAGATGGACCTCCATTGAATGTGAGTTCCCTGATTGGAGCTGTCAACCTGGTCCAATCAGGGAGCCCTGGATGACAGATATAAACAGGAGCATCGGAGGTTCAGCTCACTCTTGAGGGCTGGCTCTGAGGAAACTGGACCAGTGTCAAGTATTATGCATTCATAAATAAAAGGCTGAGTTGGTAACAGGGTACTGCCCTCTGAGGAGTTATTTCAGAGAGAGTGACACAGAGAGAGGGAGGGGGAGGGAGTGAGAGGGAGCGACAGAGAGAGGAATGGAAACTGTGAGTTCTAGTCTGAGATGGATACGACAGCCTTGACACCTTTGCTGCCTGAAGAAGAAGAATTTTGGCCAAAGTGATTGTCCCTCTGCCATAGGACAGCTTGGGCAATTCAGTACTCTCTCTGCGCTGCACGGGTACACAGCCATGTTGTGTTCTGGTAAGTTCTGTCTGGGCTGCATAGGTGGGCAGCCGAGCATTCTGGAATATTCCGCCTGTGCTCGAGCAGCCTTCCAGAGTGTAACTCACAGAACTAAAAGCAGCTCTTTGTAACACAATGACACTGACAGGGTGCTGTGCTGTGGGCGTCCATCAGTGGGTGGCTAACAATACCTCCGGTAGGAGGCCTCAGGCTGTCTCAGACAGGAGCCAAGGAGCAGCCCAGCCTGGTTCACATTGCACAGTATGGGATCAGGATTAACATCACCCTCAGTAACAACTACCATCCCCCCCACCAACACCGCACCCCCCCACCCCCCTAGGGGATTGGAAGGGGCAGGCGGACTGCACTCAGCCCCCTGACTCAGGTACCCCCACCCAGGGAGAAAGAGTTCTGCTCCCCCTCTGCACAGGTACAGGAGCCAGACAAGCAGAGGTCTGCCCTGTTACAGGAGTCGGCACTCTCTCTCAGCTGCTGGCAGGGCTCCCACTCACTGTTCCTTCAGCCAGCCTCGCTAATTCCACGCTGCTTACTGGGCAACAACAGATGTTCCCTCGAGGAAATGTATGCAGCTCCAGCCAGGAATACATTCCCAGCTGCAGAGGAGGGCCTTAGAACCTCCAGCCAAGCTTCCTCAGCAAAGATCATGGAGTGAAAAAAAAAAGGCTGGCTTTCTGTCAACAACCACTGCAGTTCCTTACAGTGTTCCCGGGCAGATTCGAAGCCCAGGCTGGGACATAGTCATTTGCTGAACATGTTTACTATCCTGAGTGATGCGTTCAGCTCAAAGCAGCACTTATAGGTGTTCAAGGTAGGGGGATGTGACGATGGTATGGTACAATTCACCCTGCAGTTTGAGAGGGAGAAGGCGAAATCAGATGGAACGGTATTACAACTGAGTAAAGGCAACTGCAAAGACATGAGTGAGGAGCTGCCCAGTTGATTGGAAGGGGAGCCTAGCAGGGAAGATTGTGGAGTAGCAGTGGCAGGAGCTTCCAGGGGGTAATTTGGGAGGCACAGCACAAATGCATCCCAAGCAAGAAGAAGCATGCTAAGGGGGAGGACGAGGCAACCATGGCTGACCAGGGAATGCATAAAAGAAAAAGGAAAAGCATGCAATGTGTTGACGATTAGTGGGAAACCAGACGATTGGGAAGCCTTTAAAAACCAGCAGAGGATAACTAGAGAAGCAATATGGGAGGAGAAGATGAAATGAGGCTCAGCTAGCTAGTAATATGAAAGAAGATTTGCAAGAATTTTTTTAGATATCTAAAAGGTGAGAGAGAGGCAAAGAGTGGACTTTGGAATGCTGGGAAATGAGGCTAGAGGAGTAGTAATGTTGGACAAAGAAATAGCAGAGGACCTGTATAGCTATTTGTGCCGGTTTTCACAGGGGGAGATAGTAGCAGCATTCCAGAACTTCAACAGAATTAGGGAGCAGAGGTGAGAGAAGTGGCCATCACTAAGGAGAAGGTACCGGGGAAGCTGGAAGGTCCGAAGTTGGATAAATCACTCGGACCAGATGGACTACACCCCAGAGTTCTGAAGGGGATAGCTGAGGAGATTGTAGAGGCATTGGTGGCGATCTTTCAGGAATCAGTGGAGTCAGGAAGGGTCCCAGAGAACTGGACCATAGCTAATGTAACACCCCTGTTTAAGAACGGAGGGAGGCAGAAGGCAGGAAACTGGTTAACCTGGCCTCCGTCATTAGGATTTTAGAGCCAATTTTCAAGGATGTGATTGTGGAGTACTGGTAAAATAGGGCTGAGTCAGCACAGCTTCATCAAGAGGAGGTCATCCCTGACAAATGTTAAAATTATTTGAGGACGGAATGAGCAAGTTAGATAAAGGTGAGCCAGTGGATATGATCTGTTTGGATTTCCAGAAGGCCTTGGACAGGGTGCTGCTTAGGAGGCTGGTGTTGGGGGTAAGGTATTGGCATGGATAGAGGATTGGCTGTCTGGTAGAAGGCAGTCAGTGGGGATAAAGGGGTCTTTTTCAGGATGGCAGCTGGTGACTAGTGGAGCTCTGCAGGAGTTAGTATTGGGACCACAGCTATCATGTTATACTTTAACAATCTGGATTAAAGAACTGGGGGCATTGTTGTGTACACTTGGCAGATGACAAAGGTAGATGAAAGGATAGGTGGTGTTGAGGAAGCAGGCAGGATGCAGAAGGACTTGGACAGGTTAAGAGAGGGGGCAAAGAAATGGCACATGGAGTACAATGTGGGAAAGTGTGAGGTCAAGCACTTTGATTGGAAGATTGGAGGCATAGACTATTTTCTAAATGGGGAAAGGTTTTATAAATCTGAAGCACAAAGAGAGCTAGGAATCTTCAATCAGGATTGTCTTCAGATTAACAGGAGTTTCAATTGGCAGTTAGGAAGTCAAATGCAATGTTAGCATTGACTTTTGAGAGGGCTAGAAGACAACAGCACAGATGCACTGCTGAGGCTGTATAAGGCTCTGGTCAGACCGCATTTGGAATATTGTGGGCAGCTTTGGGCCCGGTATCTAAGGAAGGATTTGCTGGTGTTGGAGGAGATCCAGAGAAGGTTTATAAGAATGATCATGGGAATGAAGGGATGGTCATATGAGAAGCAGTTGAGGACTGTGGGTCAATGGAAAGTTTAGAAAGATGAGGGTTTTTCTGATTGAAACTTACAGAATACTGAGAGGCCTAGATAGAGTGGCTGTGCCGAAGATGTTTCCTCTAGAACTGAGGGCACAGCCCCAGAATGAAGGGACGATCCTTTGGAGCTGAGATGAGGAAGAATTTCTTCAGCCAAAGGATGATGAGTCGGTGGAACTCATTGCTGCAGAGAGCTGTGGAAGGCGAGTCATGGAGTGTGTTTAAGACAGAGACAAGTAGGTTCTTGATTGGTAAGGGAGAATCAAGGGTTACAGGGAGAAGGCAGGAGAATGAGGTTGAGAGACATAACAGTCATGAACAAATGATGCAGCAGACTCAATGGGCCGAAGGGCCAATTCTGTTCCTATATCTTTGGTTTTATGGAATTATGCTGTGTTCCAAGGTGTAGAGGGATTTACATATTGTAGTGCATGAGTTCAGCAAAGTTAGTACGCAGGTCCAGCATGTAATGAACACAGCTAATGGAATGTTTTCCTTTATTGCAAGAGGGATTGAACATAAAAGTATTATAATTCTTCAGTGAAACAGGACATACATGAGCCCACATCTCAAATATTGCATGCAGTTTTCGTGCTCCAGCTATACAAAAGCCTGGTTCGGCAACATGTGGAGTATTGTGTCCAGTTCTGGTCGCCTCATTACAGGAAAGATGTGGACGTGTTAGAAAAGGTGCAGACGAGATTTATCAGGATGTTGCTTGGAATGGAGGGAAGGTCTTACGAGGAAAGGTTGAGAGAGCTAGGGCTTTTCTCTTTAGAACGATGAAGGATGAGAGGTGACTTGATAGAGGTGTACAAAATAATCAGAGGTATGGATAGAGTAGACAGCCAGAGACTTTTTCCTAGTTTGGAGGTAGCTATTACGAGGGGGCATAGTTTTAAAGTGAGTTGAGGTAGACATAGGGGAGACGTCAAAGGTAGGTTCTTTACTCAGAGAGTGGTCGGGGTGTGGAAGGTATTGCCAAAGAGGGTAGTGGAGTCGGCCTCATTAGGGGTATTTAAGCAGCTATTAGATACGCATGTGGTTGATAGTATAAGGTAGGGATGGAGGTTAGATAGACCTTAGGATTAGGGTAAAAGTTCGGCACAACATCGTGGGCCAAAGGGCCTGTACTGTGCTGTACTGTCCTATGTTCTATGTTTTAGTCTTCTTAGTTAGGAAGATTGCTCAGAGTGAGTTTCACTAGTTTGATACCTGGAATGTGTGAATTCTCTTGCGAGGTAAGATGTGATGGACTGGGCTTCTTTTTGCTGCAGTTTAAATGAGTGAGGGGTGACTCTGTTGAAGTGTATAATGTCCTGAGCACTCTTGACTAGATGGAGGCATTGTAGTTTGCAGTTGACACCAAAATTGGTGGTACAGTGAAGATTATCTCAGAGCGCAACAGGATCTTGTTCAGCTGGACTGGTGAGCAGAGGAATGGCAGATGGAGTTTCATTTAGACAGTTGCAAGGCATTGTATTTTGGCGAGACAACCCAAGACAGGACTTACACAACCAATGCTAGGGCTCTGGGATAGTGTTGTCGAACAACAAGACCTAGGAGTGCAGGTAAATAGTTCATTGAAATTGGCATCACAGGTAGACAGGGTGGTGAAGATGGCATTTGGCACAAGTCTTTTTAGGTCAGACCATTGAGTATAGGAGTTTGGGACATGTTGTGTCGGTACAGGACATCGCTGAGGCCACACTTGGGGTATTGTGTACAAGTCTGGTTGCCCTGCTATAGGAAGGATGTTATTAAACCTCGAAATGGTGAAAAATAGATTTACAAAGATGTTACCAAGACTGGAGGGCTTGTGGCATTGGCACTTTCTTTTTCTCTGGGGCGTAGGAAGTTGAGGGGTGACCTTTATGGAGGTTTTTAAATTCACAAGGGACGTGGCTAAGATAAATTACCAAGATCTTCTCCCTGGTTTGTGGAATTTGAAAACTAGAGGGTATAGGTTCAGGATGAGAGGGGAAAGATTTAAAAGGGATCTGAGGGGCAACTTTTACACACGGAGGGTGGTCCGTGTATGGAATGGGCTGCCAGAAGTTATATCCGAGAGAGGGGTGTAATTGCAACATTTAAGAAGCAATTGGACAGGTATATGAACAGGAAAGGTTTAGAGGGATATGGATCGAACGCAGGCAAATGGGACTAGTTTTGTTTGGGAAACCTGATTTGGTGTGGATAAGTTGAGCTAAAGGGCCTGTTTCCATGCCATATGACTCTATGTGGAAATGATATTTCCTCTTGTCAGTGAGTCTAGAACAAGGGGAAGCTTACTAAAATTTGGGGCACCTTTCTTAGGGCAGCATTGAGAAGATTTGTTTTCTCTTTGAGGATCACGTAACTTTGAAGATCTCCGCCTCAGAATGCACTGGGCGTGGTTTCATTACATTTTTTTCAGGAGGCACTGGATGGGTTTGTGTTTGGGGAAAGGGATCACATCATTAGGGAATGTGGATTTCATAATATAAACAGATTTTATTGAATAGCCGAACAGACTGTGTGAGGGCTGAATGGCCTCTTCCTGCTGCTGTTTTCTATTCTCTCATCCACTTGCGGTTCTGTGTAAGGAGCTGGAGAAGTTCACTCAATGTCCCGGCGTGTGTGCGAGATGGTGTGAGGCTCCGCACAGCACAGGATATGGTCTGAACATCGGGGGAGGGGGAAAAGCATCCTTCCCCCTAAAGGCTGACATAGCATCAGCAGAATAAAGTTTCTGTTTGGAGACAATTGACTTGTTTTGGATTCTCCGCAAGTCTGGGCTGTGGTCAGCCAGACAGGAATGTGTAGATGAACAAGGCTTGTAGTGTCAGGGACTAGGAGCGATTTAGTAATAGCCTGAAGAATTTTTCCCATGCCAGGCTTTTACTGATTTCCAAGCCCCAGAGTTTCCTCAGTCTCTCCGGATGGAAATGAGTGCTTTTCTGTCTGCATGGGGTTCTATTTAATTGGCCCCTCTTGATCTAACAACAAGACAGTGACTGTCGCTGTTCTGTCTCTCTCCCTTGTCCTGGGAAGATCCGTCCGATGTTTTTGCCTGCAGTCCTATCTGCAAATTCTCTGATGGCTCAGTGGGACTGTGATTTAGAGGAGCTTAGCCTTTGACCATCAGGCAGCCCTCACTCCTCCTCACCGTGACATCAAGCTGGATACCTGTCTGCAGCGGGGGCGTTGCTGCTGTGCAGAGCGCAGGTCGGTAATAAAATCCTGGGGAGGAGCTATCCTGCAATCAGCTCGATTGTTGTTTCTGTTATGAATGTTTTGGTGCAAATCAGCTGTCTGAGACCCCAGCATGTTACCTGACCATACTCATTGAGGTCTACAGCACTGAGAAAGGCCCTTTGGCCCATCATATCTGTGGTGGTCAAAAATAACCAGCTAATTATTCCAACCTTTCCCTCCAATAGAGATAGCAGGAACTGCAGATGCTGGAGAATCTGAGATAACACGGTGTAGAGCTGGATAAACACAGCAGGCCAAGCAGCATCAGAGGAACAGGAAGGCTGATGTTTCGGGCCTAGACCCTTGAAGAAGGGCCCTCTGATGCTGCTTGGCCTGCTGTGTTCATCCAGCTCTACACCCTCTCTCCAATGATTGGCTCATAGACCTGTATGCCTTGGTGCATCTAAATACTTCTTCAATGCCCCTCTACCACTGCCTTTCTTTGGGCAAATGTCAGAGAAGTGATAGTGGGGGGGATTTCAACTTTCCCTACATTAACTGGGAGAGTCATAGTATGAAAGGTTTGGAGGGAGCAGAATTCTTAAAATGCTTCCAGGATAGCCTCTTAAACCAGCATTTACAAGGTCCTGGGCTTAATTTTCATTAGAATCCCTACAGTGTGGAAACAGGTCCTTTGGCCCAACAGGTCCACACTGACCCTTGGAACATCCCACCCAGACCCATCCCCTGATAACCCACACACCCCTGAACACTATGGGCAATTTAGCATGGCCAATCCACCTTGCCTGCACATCTTTGGACTGTGGGAGGAAACCCATGCAGACATGGGGAGAATGTGCAAACTCTGCACAGACAGTCACCTGGGGCTGGAATTGAACCCAGGACCCTAGCACTGTGAGGCTACAGTGCTAACCGCTAACCACTGAGCCACTGTGCCACCCTTTTAGGTAATGAAGCTGGGCATGTGGCTGAAGTATCAGTAAGGGAGCATTTACAGACAGTGATCATCACTCTGTTAGATTCAAGATTGTTGTGGAAAAGTTCAAGGTTGCGGGGTGGTGGGGGGAGGACCTGAAATCAAAGTTCTCAACTGGGGTAAGGATTATTTTAATAAGTTCTGATATGATTTGGTCAGATTAGGCTGGGAGTGGACACATCCAGATAAATCTGTCTCAGAGCAGTCATTTGCATTCAAAAAGGAAAAATGGAGATACACAGCCAACATTTTCTGAGAAAGAAAAAGGGTGGGACTGTCGATCCTGTGAACGCTGGATATCAAGGGATAAGGGAAAAAAGGGATTAAGAGAAAAAGGCATGACATGATGGCTCAATGTTTAGGGAGTTGGGAGTTGGATGGTATATCTGGAAATGAGCAGCAACACCTATCTTTAACATTGACAAAGATAATTGAATGGCATGGTGGCACAGTGGTTAGCACCGCTGCAGGGACCTGGGTTCAATTCCACCCTCAGGCGACTGTGTGCATGGAGTTTGTACATTCTCCCTGTGTCTTGTGGGTTTTCTCTGGGTGCTCTGGTTTCCTCCCACAGTCCAAAGATGTGCAGGCTAGGGGATTGGCCACACTAAATTGCCCATAGCGTTCAGGGAAGTGTAGGCTGGGTGTGTTAGCCATGGGAAATGCAGGGGTAGGCTAGGGGACAGGTCTGGATGGGATGCCCTTCAGCAGGTCTCTGTGGACTTAATAGGCCGAATGGCCTGTTTCCACTGTAGAGATTTGATAATTATTGTGGATCTTGAGGGCTCAAAACAGCAGGAGTATAGAATGTGCAACAGGGAATTTAAAAAGGAGATTAGGAAAGCTTAAAAGGCATATGGAAGCAACTTGGTAAGATAAAGGAAATTCCTAAATTGTTTTACAAGCACATTAAGGGTAGAAGGATATCAACAGAAAGAGCAGGGCCCATTAAGGACCACAGTAGTAATTTATGCATGGAGCCTGCATAACATTTGGGAGGTATTTAAAGTGCACTTGCATACAAGGCAATGGGCCAAGCTCTGGATTAGAATATGTGGCTATTTTTGACTGGTTCTGATGCAATGAGCGAAAAGGCCTTTTTCTGTGCTATGGGTCTCTAAGACTCTGTGGCACCCTTACAGGCAGTAAGTTCCAGATGCCCACCACTCTGAGTGAAAATGTTTTTCCTCACATCTCCTCTAAACCTCTTAGCCCTTACCTTAAACACCCCTGTCTGCGTCAATGGTGCTGAGCTGGAGATGGTCGAAAGCATCAAATTGCTGGGAGCGATGATCACCAACAATTTATCCTGGTCCAGCCACTTTGATGCCACATTCAGGAAAACACAACAACTCTTCTGCTTACCTCAGAAGGCTAAGGAAATTCAGCGTGTCCTCAAAGACTCTTAGCAATTTTTATAGAGGTAGCAAGAACTGCCGATGCTGGAGTCCGAGGTAACAAGGTGTGGCGCTAGAGGAACACAGCAGGCCAGGCAGCATCAAAGGACCGGGACAGTCAGTTCTGATGAAGGGTGTAAACCCGAAATATCGACTTTTCTGCTCCACTGATAATGCCTGGCCTGCTGGGTTCCTCCAGTGCCACACTGTGTTGTCTGCAGCAGTTTTTATAGATGCACCACAGAAAGCATCCTAACTGGCTGAATCACAGCTTGGTATAGCAACTGCTCTCCACAAGAAACTACAGAGAGTCATGAGCACAGCCCAGTCCATCACAAAAAAAACCAGCCTTCCTTCCATTGACTCCATCTGTACTTTCCGCTGCCTTTCCGAAAAGCAACCAACATAATCAAAAAGCAATTCCACCCTCTTCTGTCGAACAGAAGATGCAAAAGTTTGGATACACATTGATTCAAGAACATCTTCTTCCCTGCTGAACAGACCTCTCAAATGTTGACGTTGATCTCTCTCTCGCTGCACCTTCTTTGTGGCTGTAACACTGTATTCTGCACTCTGTTTTCCTACTCTGATACACTTGTTTTGGTAAAAATCTGCCTGTAGAGCACACAAAACAACACTTCTCACTGTATCATAGTACACGTGACAGCAATAATGCCCCCCCGAACATGGATCTTTCCATCAAGGGGAATTGTTTCTTCCTGTCTACCCTATCTATGCCCTTAATAATTTTATACATCTCAACCATGTCCCCTCTCGATCAGTTATGAAGAGAGATTGGACAGACTGGGGTTGTCTTCCTTAGAGCAGAGGAGTTTGAGAGGGGACATGATTAAGATGTATAAAATTATGAGGGGTACAGGTAGGGAAGACAGAAAGGAACTTTTCCCATTGATGTGGGGATCAATGATCCAGGCACATACCTTTAAGGGAAGGGGCAGGAGGTTTACAGGGGATGTGAAGAAAAGCTTTTTCCCCAGAGGGTGGTGGAAATCTGGAACTCACTGCCTGTAAGGATGATAGAGGCAGAAACCCTCATAACATTGAAGAAGTATTTTGATGTGCACTTGTGATGTCAAGGCATACAAGGCTATGGGCCAAGTGCTGGAAAATGGGGCTAGATTAGTTGGGTGGCTGTGTTGACTAGCATGGGCACAATGGGCCGGAGGGCCTTTTCCTGTGCTGTAGATCTCCATGACTGCAGCTTTTCATCCTGTCTGTGACCAAACCAGAATCCTTCATTCCCAGAACAATTCAGGTCATCTGCTAAATTCTCCAGAGGCATCACATCCTTCTAAGTGTTGGGTCTGAAATTAGACACAATGCTTTAGCTGATGGGGGATGTGGGGTGGATTCTAATTCTTAAAATAACTTCATTGTTTTCACTCTGGATGACTCCATTCATAAAGCCCCAGCATCCTGTATGCTTTACAAAGTGCAGAAATTGATAATCTGTAATAAAAACACAAAAAAAACACTCGGCAGGTGAGGCTGGCTGTCAGCTTGAACTGGTAACTCTTTCTGCCTCTGCAGCGTTTTCCGTTTTTGTTATTACTGCTTTGTTCTATGCCCCCTCAACCTGCTCTGTCACCTTCAATGGTTTGTGTACAGAAATTCCCCTCCAAGTCCGCTCACCACCCTGACTTGGAAATATATTGCCATTCCTTCACTGTCGCTGGGTCAAAATCCTGGAATTCCCTCCCTAAGGGCAATGTGGGTCAACCCACAGCAGGAGGACTCCAGCAGCTTCAGGAGGCAGCTCACCCCCCACCTTCTGAAGGGCAAGTCCCTCTGTTTTTGAGTTTCACATCACGACGATTTCAGAAATTGTATCCCGCTCCCCTTCGCCTCAACTCCCTCCTTCAGTGGGGTCCTGCTGCGAGAGCATAGCCCCAATCCCAGCACGAGAAGGTGATGGAGAGATCTGGCTTGAACCGGAGTAAGGACATGAACAGAGGGAGGGCGGGGTGAGTGGGACAGTGTGGGGTGGGGGCTGCTAGAAGGGGAGGCTGTGTGTGTGTGTGTGTGTGTGTGTGTGTGTGTACCATGATGAAAATGTCAGTTTGTGAGCTGACTTGGATTCCATGAGTTTGATGGCTACTTCTTTTTTTACGTATTTGTTTATGAGCTCTGTGGCAAACTGTTAGGGGTGGCATGGTGGCTCAGTGGTGGCTCACAGCGCCAGGGACCCGGGTTCAAATCCAGCCTTGGGTGGCTGTCTGTGTAAGAGTTTGCACATTCTCCAGTCAAGACACCCCCACCCCTTCCTCCTGCCAGACAGAAGGGAAATTATTAAAAGTATCAGTGATTGTTGTAGCCATTTGTCAAGTCTAACAGAGCGATGAACAGCAGGCCAGCTCTGAGCCCCATCTCCCCTTTGCTGGAGTAAGCACTATGTGCTGTTTGGGAACAATGGGACACTTCCCGAGTCCTGTATATGCAGGAAGTACTATCCAGTCTGAGCTTTGGAGTTTGAACAACAGCTGTGGAACTGCGTTGGGTGTTTCGGGGTGGTAGAGAACATGGTGTTTGCGCTGTTTTTGGATGTGGTCAATCTGTAGCTGAAATGCATGTTGGGAATACGGCAGCCAACAAGTAACTAAAAAGAAACAGGCGCCTTTCTAAGTGTAGCTCACTGAACCCCACCCTTGGCTGGGGGTGAGTATAAGGAAGATTGGAACAGCACTGGGCTTTCAATAAGATAGACCAATGTTGTCTATCGCATACGCTGCAGGCGAAGATGCCTCGAGGCAGAGTACATTGGTGAAACCATGCAGATGCTACGACAACAGATGAATGGACACTGTGCAACATTTGCCAGACACAAATGTTCCCTCTCAGTGGGGGAACATTTCAGCAGTCAAGGACATTTGGCCTCAGATCTTCAGGTAAACATTCTCCAAGGTGGACTTTGGGATACACAACAACCCAGAGTCGCTGAACAGAGGCTGATAGCTAAGTTCGGTCTCTGTGGGGACAGCCTCACCCAGGATCTTGGGTTCATGTCGCACTGCAGGTGACCCCACCGAACTATATTGTATCTGTATAACCTTCCTTACTGCCCTGTTTTAACACCATTACCTTAGTAACATGTTGTTGTTGATGTCTCTACCTTAATTAGTTTGTACAGTCTTGGATTGCTTATTACTTTGGTTAGAGCCTCGGCATGCTTCTCCTATGCCAGTCATGTTATTCCAGTCATTTAGTTTGTCTCCAACACCACCTTATTTTTAATTTTTCATAACGACCTTTCTGCCTCATTTAGTCAGATTATAGTCATCCCTTTGCTGGTTATTCAGCTGTTGACATTTTGACTCATCATCTAACACTCTTGGTCACCTGCAGAGACTTAACTGACACTCCATTCACACCAGCTGTATGATCTTTTGATCTGTTTGCCCTTGATCTCTCTGCCAATAAACTCTGTGTCTGTGTGCTCTGCTGTCACCGCACCTGACGAAGGAGCAAATCAACCTGTTGGACTATAACCTGGTGTCGTGTGATTTCTGACCTTGTCCACCCCAGTCTAACACTGGCACCTCCGCATCATGGCTACCATCGGCACCACCAACTGCTGGCTCAAAGTGGAGTGGGTCTCCACAGCATATCGTCACAGACTTCAAGTTTCTACAAGAAACGCAAAAGATCCCAAAAGGAGAACAGATCACAAACCCACTCAAGTTGACCTACAACACTGATACAACATGTTGAGAGATTTTGCTGTCATGCCTCTCGCAAACTGCTCAACCATCTTGTACACCAACTCTACGGCAAGCGCTGTGGCTTTGAAATCAAGATTGAATCTATATTCTCAGCTTGTGCTCAAGATACAGCAGCACAGTTACAAGACACTGCCAAACATACGAGGCAATGGTACTACACAGCTACATACACACCAAGAACAAGATGCTGGAGAAACTTGACATCACCTCCAGCAATAACCAAGTCTGCCCTGGTACCACAGTTGAAAGCGGTACCACCGCAGGGAAAAACCATTGTCAACTTATCTGACCATTCCCTTCAAGCAGATGAGATTGAAGTTCTCAGCTGAGGACTGAATTTCTGCCCCACCACCAAGATGGACTCCAATGGTCTCGCAGCAGACACGGAGAAATTCATCAGGTGAATGAGGCTCTGGGAATTCTTCCACAACCCCCAAGATATTAGCAGCGAGCCCAATGACACAACCAACAAATCGAATAGTGGACCGAGAGATCCATGGTGCAGCAAACAGAGGAAGGAGTCGAATTGGACTCCTCCAGTGGGCTGCTGCCCTAGGTTTGACACAGATGCTCGAGCTGTGAGGAGGTGCATTTAACAGCAGATTCATCAGCCGCACTCACAAGGGTAGCACAGAACGTTACCCAAGTACAACGCAATGCCATCCGTGCTCTCAAGGCCAGCCTCAACATTGTTATCAAACCAGCAGACAAAGGTGGATCCATTGCCGTACAGAATAGAACAGACTACTGCAAAGAAGTATACAGACAACTGAACAACCAGGAACATTACAGACAACTACCTGCCAATCCCACCAAAGAATGCACCCAGGAACAGAACAGACTGATCGAGACTTTTGATCCAGTGCTTCAGAGTACCCTACACACTCTCATCCCACATACATCTGGGTAGGGGACTTCTACTGCCTTCCAAAGATACACAAAGCCTACACACCTGGACGTCCCATCATAACAGGCACTGGGACCCTGTCTGAGAACCTCTCTGGCTATGTCAAGGGCATCTTGAAATCCATCGTACGGGGAACCCCCAGCTTCTGTTGTGACACTACAGAATTCTTACAGAAACTCAGCACCCACGGACCAGTCGAACCAGGAACATTCCTGGTCACAATGGTCATTTTGGCACTCTACACCAGCATCCCCCACATAAACGGAATCACCACAACAGCCTCAGTACTCAATACGGACAACTGCCAGATGCCACCCTATACCTCATTTGCTTCATTCTTGACCATAGCATCTTCATCTTCGACAACCAGTTCTTCATCCAGACACATGGAACAGCCATGGGGACCAGATTTGCTCCCCAATAAGCCAACATTTTCATGCATGGGTTTGAACAAGACTTCTTTGCTGCACAGAACCTCTGACCAACACTGTACACCAGATACATTGACGACATTTTCTTTCTTTGGACTCATGGTGAGGAATCACTGAAACAACTACATTATGATATCAACAAGTTTCATCCCACAGTCAGACTTACCATAGACTCCTCTTTAGAATCAGTCTCCATTCTTGGACACACGCATCTCCATCAAGGATGGACACCTCAGTATATCACTTTACCGCAGGCCTACGGATAACCTCACAATGTTGTACTTCACTAACTTTCACCCAAAACATATTAAAACAGCTATCCTCTACCGACAAGCCCTACGCATACACACAATCTGTTCAGATGAGGAGGAACGAGATGGACACCTGAAGGTGTTGAAGAATGCCCTCACAGGAACAGGATATGACGCTCAACTCATCGATCGCCAGTTCCAAAGTGCCACAGTAAAAATCTGTAATGACTATCTCAGAAGACAGATACAGGATTCATCCGATAGGGTGCCCTTCTTCATCCAGTACTTCTCGGGAGTGGAGAAACTACACCATGTTCTTCGCAGCTATCAACACATTACCAATGATGATGAGGACCTCGCCAAGATCTTCCCCACACTGCCACTTCTCGCCTTCAAACAACCGCCAGACTTTAAACAGACCATTGTTCACAACAAACTACCCAGCCCTCAGGACAACATCAGCCATGACACTATACAACCCTGTCATGGCAACCTCTGCAAAACATGTCAGATCTTCAACATAGATAGTACCATCACATGTGGGAACATCACCCACCACATGGACAGCAGATACTCAAGTGACTCGGCCAATGTTGTCTATCTCATACGCTGCAGGCAAGGATGCCTCGAGGCATAGCACATTGGTGAAACCATGTAGATGCTACGACAACAGATGAATGGACACTGTGCAACAATTGCCAGACACAAATGTACCCTCTCAGTGGGGGAACATTTCAGTAGTCAAGGACATTCGGCCTCGGATCTTCAGATAAACATTCTCCAAGGCGGACTTTGGGATACACAACAATGCAGAGTCGCTGAACAGAGGCTGATAGCTATGTTCAGTCCCCATGGGGACAGCCTCACCAGGGATCCTGGGTTCATGTCACCCTACAGGTGACCCCACGACACTGTCCTGTATCTGTATAACCTTCCTTACTGCCCTGTTTTAACACCATCACCTTGATAACTTGTTATGACATCTCTACCATAATTAGTTTGTACAGCTTTGGATTGCTTGTTACTCTGGTTAGACCCTCAGCATGTGACTCTTATACCTATTATATTATTCCAGCCATTTGGTTTGGCTCCAGCTCCATCTTATTGTTAATTTTTTGTAATTATCTCTCCGCTTCAATTAATCAGATTAAGTACAGGTCATCCCTTCACTGGTTATTCAGCTGTTGACCCTTGGCTCGCTGTCTAACACTCTTGGTCACCTGCAGAGACCTATTATCTGACACTTCATTCACACCAGTTGTATGATCTTTTGATCTCTCTGCCCTTGATCTCTCTGCCTATAAACTCTAGGTCTGTGTGCTCTTCTCTCTCACTGCACCTGATTAAGAGGCTGTGCTCCGAAAGCTTCCACATAAACCTGTTGGGCTATAACCTGGTGTCGTGTAACCTCTGACTTTGTCCTCTCCGGTCCAACACCGGTACCTCTGCATCACAACAATACTGAAGTAACACAACACAGGGAAGTGCTGATTGGCTGCCAAGTGGTCTCTGGTGGGGCGTTGCCATGGAGAACACACCAGTTACAGCAAAAACAGAATTACTGACCTGTTTGCCTGACATGAGTCATGGGGAAAGTGTCAGAGTGTAGTATAAAAGGTGTGATAACAGAACATTTAGAAAGCATTAAGGAGACTGGACAAAGCTAGCATGGGCTTATGAAAGGCCAATAAACAAATCTTAACAAATTTCAGAGATAGTAAGAACTGTCGATGCTGGAGTCAGAGACAACACAGTGTGGAGCTTCAGACGAGTAGGAAAGTCAATGTTTTGGGTTTGACCCCTTCATTTGATTTGGTTTTGATTTTGATTTTATTGTCACATGTACTGAAATACAGTGAAAAGCTTTGTTTATGAGCAGTACAGGCAGATCATAGCTAGCAAAGGATGTACGGATCAAAAAGATTTAGAGGCATACAGGTTACATTGCAGGCTACATTATTTGAGGCTAGAGTCCATTCATCAGTCTGATAACAGCTGGAAAGAAGCTGTTCCTGAACCTGTTGGTGTGAGTGTTCAGGCTTCTGTATCTTCTGCCTGACGGAAGAGGTTGTAGGAGATCATTACCGGCGTTCGATGGGTCATTGATGGTGTTGGCCACCTTTCTTCTGCAGCGAGCCATGTAAATAGAGTCCATTGGTTGAAGGTTGGCTTCTGTGATGGTCTGGGCTGTGCACACCATCTTCTGCAGTTTCTTATGGTCCTGGGCAGAGCTGTTGTCATACCAGGCTGTTATGTACCTGGACAGTTTGCTTTTAATGGTGAATCTGTAGAAGTTGGTGAGAGACCTTATGGACGTGTCAAATTTTCTGAGCCGCCTGAGGGAGAACCCTTAACACTCTTAACAAATCTAGTGGAGTTTTTTGTGGATGTAACTGGTAGAATATATAAAGGAGAACCACAGGAAAGAAGGTGGGAATAAATAGGACTTTTTTCTGAGAGGCAGGCACTGACTAATGGGCTACTGCATGGATCAATGCTTGGGCCCCAGCTTTACGATACACACATGGGGGAAACAAATACAACATTTCCACATTTGCTGTCAACACAAAACTAGGGTGGGACTGTGAATTGTGAGCAGAATGCAAGCAGGCTTCAAGGTGATTTAAACAAATTGAGTGAGTGGGCAAACACATGGCAGGCACAGCACAATGTGGCTAAATGTGGAGTTTTACACTTTGGTGTGAAAACCAGACGGGCTGTTTATTACTTAAATGGTGATAAATTTGAAAGCGTGGATATACAAAGGGATCTAAGTGTCTTCACTCACCAGTTAATGAAGGTGGAGAGGCAGGTACGAAAAGCAATTGGAAAGGCAAATGATACTGTCATACAGCATGCAACAGACCCTTCGGTCCAACCAGTCCATGCCGACCATGTTCCCAAACCAAACTGGTCCCATACTCGGGAAAAGACCTTTATTATTCACTTTATTTGTGCCCCTCTGGATTTTATAATCCTCAGTGAGGTCACCCTTCAGCCTCCTATGCTCCAGAGAAAAAAAGTCCCAGCCCTAAGCAGTCTATTTTTATAACTCAAACCCTCCAGTCCCAGCAACATCCTGGAAACTCTTTTCTGATCCCTCTCCGGTTTAATAACATCCTTCTTATAACAGGGCAACCCGAACAGGACACAACACTCCAGAAAAGGCCTCACCAACGTCCTGTACAACCTCAGCATAAAGTAGCGATGTCTTACTGTAGTCATACAGAGCCTTGGTGACACCACAGCTGGGTTAGTGTGTGCAGTTTTGGTCTCCCTACCTAAGAGGGGTTAAACTTGCCAAAGAGGGAGTACAGCAGGAGTTCACTAGGATGGATAGGTACTGGGGTTGGTCAGATATCTTTAGGAGAGATCGCAGGTACCTTATGAAATTTCAATGGTAGGACAAGCACCCAAAACCCAAGCTCTAACAAACCAGCACTGTTACTGGCCAGCTCTCACAGCATGGTGAGGGACCATCAATACACAATCCAACGAGTCCCTTGAAATCCCATACTCACTAGTGAGGAGCCAAGGAGAAACTACAATCCATGTATATCCTGACAGCTCAGGATGTGACAGGCTGGTTTCCTGAGACCCTTTGAGGACCATCACAGCCAAGGTCGTGGTGGACAAATGGACTTTTTTTATTTATTGCAAACTACTAAGTAAAGTGCTGAAGTTTCAGTTTCAGGTCTAAAATGTTTCAGCACACAATGTGCAAGCTGGATAGTAAACTGTTGGAGTACATTGTGTATCATCCACGAACACAGGGAGTTTCGGAGAGAAATAACAACAGACTCTTGAAACAATGAAGACCCTGAGGATTGGGACAAACGTCTGAGTTACACCCAAATAGAACGGAACAGGTTGAGACCACCTGAAATCATTTCTGACCATGAGTAAAGAGCTCCACCAAAATCCATCAGGAAAGGGTTAGAGAGCCTCTCTGCTGGATATATGTTGCTGCACAGCCTCAGTAGGAGAATGGAGAGCAGCACAGCAGCATTTATAATCTTCACAGGAAACAGCGAGGAGAGGGATACCATTCCCACACATCACCACATCAGAGAGATACTAACACTGAGGCTGCTGCTTGGCCCCTGAGGCTGGAGGGAGACGGAGACGGAGACGGAGAGGGAAGAGGTGAGGGAGAGTGAGAGGGAGACAGAGTGGGAGAGGGAGAGAGGGAGAGGGAGAGGGAAAGGGAGAGGGAGAGGGAGAGAGGGAGATGGAGGCGGAGTGGGAGAGGGAGAGAGGGAGATGGAGGCGGAGTGGGAAAGGGAGAGTGAGAGGGAGTGGGAGAGGGGTTGAGGAAGAGGTGAGGGGGAGTGGGAGAGAGTGTGGAAAAAGGAGAGGGAGGGAGAGAGGGAGGCAGAGAATGAAAAGCAGTGAGAGAAATGGGGGAGGGGGAGAGGGAGAGGGAGATGAAGTGGGAGAGGGAGGTGGAGAGGGAGAGGGGGCAAGGGAGTGGGAGAGGGAGACAGCGTGGGAGAGGGAGAGGAAGAGAGGGAGAGGGAGGTGGAGTGGGAGAGGGAGAGCGAGAGGGAGTGGGAGAGGAATGGGGAGGGTGAGGGAATGGGAGAGGGATGGGGAGAGCGCGGGGGTGAGGGAGAGGTGCGGGGGCGTGTGAGAGAGAGTGAGAGAGGGAGAGGGGCGAGGGATAGGTGGAGGGGGAGTGGGAGAAAGAGTGGGAAAGGGAGAAGGAGTGGGAAAGGGAGGGAGAGAGTGGGGGCAGAGAGGGAGAGGTGCGGGGTGAGGGAGAGAAAGTGAGGAAGGGAGAGGGATTGGGAGAGGAGGAGGTGTGAGGAAGAGTGAAGAGGGAGAAGGGGGAGGAGAAAGAGTGCGAGAGCGAGAGAGAGAGAGAGAGAAGGGCGAAGAAAACTGCAGCATTCCATAAATGCTTTGTGATACCTTATGCTTGTTGTAAACCATTTGATATGATTGACTCACCCTCTTTCACAGGTAGACAGGACGGTTAAGAAGGCGTTTAGCACGCTTGCCTTCATTGCCTTCATTTGAGGATAGGAGTTGAGATGTCACGTTGAGATTGTACAGGACATTGGTGACGTCTTTTCTGGAGTATTGTGTGCAGTTCTGGTTGGCTTGTTATAGCAAGGATATTATTAAACTGGAGAGAGTTTAGAAAAAATTTACCAAGTTGTTGCCGGGACTGGAGGGTTTGAGATATAAAAATAGACAGGATAGGGCTGGGACTTTTTTCACTGGAGGGTAGGAGTGATCTTGTAGAGGTTTATAAAATCATGAGCAGTATAGATATGGTAAATGGTGTCCTTTCCCTACAGTGGGGGAGTTTCAAGACTAGGGGGCATGTTTTTGAGTTGAGAGGAGAAAGATTTAAAAAGGACATGAGGGGCAAATGTTTTACACAGAGAGTGGTCCGTGTGGCAGTTACAACATTTAAAAGACATTTGGATAAATCCATGAAGAAGAAATGTTTGGAGGGATATGGGCCAAACGCAGGCAGGTGGGACTAGTTCAGTTTAGGATTATGGTCGGCATGAACTGGTTGGACCAAAGGGTCTGTTTCCACGCTGTATGACTCTATGGCTCTATGAAAGGGAGAATGAGATGGATAGGGAGGGGGAGAGGGAGAGGGATAGGAGAGTATACCTTCACTATTGATGCTGGAGAGATGCTATCTGATTCTCTGCCAATACCTCCGCCTCTACTTGTGCACCTTACCTCCCCAGATCTAGACCCAGGAATCACCATAGCTCTGCCCCAGAGCCCAACGTGTTCATTTTCAAAGCCTGGCAGGCGATATATAACCTTCCAGCCGCAACAGCAATGTTTATCTGATTGTGACTCCCTGTCATAATGGGTTAATGTTTCTCTTTCTGTTTGTAGTAAGGGGAGGTGAGCAGTTATAGACTCCCCCCAATTCACACCGATTCAATCACTTCACAGTGATGTTTATTAGGGAAGAACTTACTAAATGAACGAGGCAAACGATGAGTTTTGGCGCTTTCTTAGAGCTGTGTTCATTTTACCGTTCAGAACAAAAAGTAACAGAAATGACTTGTGATCAATGTCACAGCTTGGAAGGCAGCAACGTAGACCAAACCCTAATTAATTCTGAACCTTGGTACTATTTACCACAGAGGGGTTTTTAAAACTCATTAATGGTTGTTAGCACCTCCCTGGCCCTAATGAAATATCTCAAAACAGGTTGGGATCACATGCTCTGCTCTCCGCTGTGTAACAACTGAGTTTCTCCTCATCTCATGGGTATGGGTGATCTTCAGAAGATGGGTGCACATTGGCCAAACAAACTCATTCCGCACTCTCGTGGTTCAATGATTCCATGATTCAGTCCCGCATGGCCTACCCCTTATCCTTAGACTGTGAGCCATCGACACAGACCAAAAAATAGCTGTACCTCAGAGCCATCTCAACTGGATGATTCAAGACTACACCCTGCTCAAGGCCAACATATCCCAATCGTGGCACTATACCGGGGGTTGGCACGCCAATGTTGACTTTGTTGCCCATCCTTAATTGGCACTTGGACTGAACTTGCTGGACCATTTCAGAGGGCAGTGAAGAGTCAACCACATTGCTGTGGGTCTGGAGTCACATGTAGGCCAGACTGGGTGAAGATGGCAGATTTCCATCCCTAAAGGACATGAATGAACCAGATGGGTTTTATAACAATGGTTCCATTAGACTGGTTTTTAATTGCAGATGCTATTGAGTGAAAATGTCACCATCTACCACCGTGGGATTTAGACTCCGCTCACCACAACGTTAGTCACTAGATTACTGGGCCAGTGACATTCCCACTACACCATCACCTGCCCATTACTTTCACTGCAAAGAGGTGGAGATTCTCACTTGTCCATCATTAGTTCTAAACTGGGGATGACAGCAGCTTCCAATGAGGATTATGTCTCTCTACCTGCTGTAGGCCTTGTAACTTTTCCAGCTAAAGTGCTGAGGAGTGACTGTAAACGGGACAGTGACAATAAAAAACCATTGTCTGTGTTTGTGTACATCGGTGCTCCAATTGTACTGTGAGTGTGTCAGTGTATGGGTTATGTGTTAGAGTGTTAGTGTGTGGGGGAGTGTGAGAGTGTCAGGGTGTGGGTTATGTGGTAGAGTGTCAGTGTGTAGGGGCATTGTGAGTGTGTCAGTGTGTAGGTGCAGTGTGTGTGTGTCAGGATGTGGATTATGTATTAGAGTGTCACTGTGTAGGGGCAGTTTGAGTGTGTCAGTGTGTGTGAGTTATGTGTTCGGGTGTCAGTGTGTAGGTGCAGTGTGAGTGTGTCAGGATGTGGGTTATGTATCAGAGTGTCAACGTGTAGGTGCAGTGTGAGTGCGTCAGAGTGTGTGGGTTATGTGTTAGAGTGTCAGTGTGTAGGTGCAGTGTGTTTGTGTGTCAGGGTGTGTGGGTTATGTGTTAGAATGTCAGTGTGTGGG
>JAHRHZ010000147.1:45766-59117 GCA_024137785.1 Ginglymostoma cirratum | reverse complement strand
TGCACTCGGTAACACTGTATCCTGCATTCAGTCACTCTGTATCCTGCGCTCGGTAACACTGTATTCTGCAATCGGTAACACTGTATCCTGCACTCTGTAACACTGTATCCTGCACTTGGTAACACTGTATTCTGTACTTGGAAACTCTGCATCCTGCACTCGGTAACACTGTATCCTGCGCTCGGTAACACTGTATTCTTCGCTCGGTAACACTGTATTCTGCACTCGGTAACACTGTAGCCTGCACTCGGTAAGACTGTATTCTGCACTTGGTAACACTGTATCCTGCACTCTGTAACACTGTATCCTGCACTTGGTAACACTGTATTCTGTACTCGGTAACACTGCATCCTGTGCTCGGTAACACTGTATCCTGCACTTGGTAACACTGTATCCTGCACTTGGTAACACTGTATTCTGTACTCAGTAACACTGTATCTTGCACTCGGTAACACTGTATCCTGCACTCGGTAACACTGTATCTTGCACTCGGTAGCACTGTATCTTGCACTCGGTAACACTGTATTCTGCACTCGGTAGCACTGTATCCTGTGTTCTGTTCTGCTACCCTGAAGCACTTTGTCAGGTACAACTGGCTGTAGAGCATGCAAAACAACTGTACTTTGTATCACGGTACAAGTGATAACAACAAATCAAATTAAATCAAAGCAGAGATATCTGACAGACAGAGAGAGTGAAAACAGGACATGGAGTCTCAGACTGAGGTAGATAGAGCCAGAAAGAGCAAGAGGGGTATTTGAGGGACACAGAAAGAGCCAGATAGAGTGAGAGAGGTATTTGTGGGACACAGACAGAGCCAGACAGAGTGAGAGAGGTATTTGTAGGACACAGACAGAGTCAGACAAAATGAGAGAGGTATTTGAGGGACACTGACAGAGCCAGAGAGAGTAAGAAGGGCATTTGAGGGACACAGGCAGCCAGAGAGCGAGAGGGGTATTTGAGGGACACAGACAGAACCACAGAGAGCGAGAGGGGTATTTGAGAGGCTCAACATCCATAAAGTGGCTGGGATCAGGCTCATGAGGACCCAGACCGAAGGAGCCTGAAGAAAGCTGTGTGCCACTCTCTATTGGCCAGTCATTTCTGCAGTGATGGAGTGCGGGAGGAGGCAGGACTCTCACTACCCATTGCCTGGTTGTTGGGGGTAAGGGGGATGGTGGGTGGGGTGGCACAGGCAAGTGTCAGCTGGAGAGGGCTGTGATTGACAAACTATCCAACCTCGGGCCTTGAGTTCACCACTGCATTACAGCCGCCACTCTTTCCTGATAGCCCAGTCCCCAGTAAAACCATTACTCTTTCTCACTCTGGCTATTTCCCCCACTATCAGTCCCTCAACCTATACAGCTGGAGGGATCTGCCTGACCACTGGTTTAACTATGTACTGTTGAAACACATTGGTCAACATAGAGCTCTCTCAGGCCCCTGTGCTTTGTTGCTGAAACTGACCAGTATCCCAGGATCACCCTGGGATGTGATAATAATTACCCATTTCCATTCTACTCCAAATCTCCTCTTAAAACCCTTCACCCCGGTACCTTCCACCGTCACCTCTCAGTTTCTACCTGTGCATCAACACCCAGCTTCCCTCTCCCATGTAAGAGGCTGAGGGGTGACCTCATAGAGGTTTATAAAATCATGAGGGGCATCGAAAACTGAAATGGCCAAAGTCTTTTCCCTAGGGTGGGGGAGTTCAAAAATAGTGAGCATAATTCTGAGAAGAGAAAGATTTAGAATGGACTTGAGGGGCAACCTTTTCACACAGAGGGTGGTTCGCATGTGGAATGAACTGCCAGAGGTAGATGCAGGTACAGTTACAACATTTAAAAGACATTTGGACAGTTAAATGAAAAGGAAAGGTTTAGAGGAAAATGAGTCAAATGCAGGCAAATGGGGATAGTTTAGTTTGGAAAACTTGTTTGGCATGGGCAAGTTGGACCGAAGGGTATGTTTCCATGTTATATTAACCAATGACTCTATCTGGGATAGTTGTCTTTCTCTTATCCATGAAACGGATATCTGTTTCATCATCTTGTATCCCAGTTAGTGAAGGAGGGAAATGTAGCTAATCTTGATAGAATTTCTGGTTTATTTACAGACTTACACATTACATGTATATATCTAATCCAAAAAAGTCAACGATTTATTCTGTGTTTCTTTTTCATGTGGATGTGAACTCCCAGTAAATGTCCCATCTCTGTACAGTTAATGTTCAATTAAAACACTGAGCCCCTTTACTTTGTTAATTAAATTAGACACATGGGTGGCAGTTTAATTTAAAAAGACCCTTCCCATTATCCCATCAACCCGCTGTCCCCTGCATGAGCTGGTATCACCCACATCCTGCTTTATTACTTTAAAGGCTCTACATAAATATAAGATTTTATTTGTTGTTGGCCAGCAAAGTTTGTTCACTCGAACAGGGTCTGTAACTGCCAACATCTGGCTTTAATTGTGGATGTGCAAATATTGGGAGATGCTAATGGGTTAACAGTGAGCTTTGGGACCGTGGGGGTCGGCCTCAATTGCAACATCCAGGCTACAGAGTCCTATTGCTGAGGGGATTGTAGCAGAGAGTGAGGCACAGATAGAGAGAGATAGACAAGTACACTTAAATTTTCAGGCGGCCACAGGCTGGGGAATAGAAATATTAAAGTACACGGATAAGGAGGTAACGTAACACATCGGATAAGAAAGAAAGAAAGAATGTGAAAGAGCGAGAGAGAAAGAGAGTAACCAAAAGAGAGAGAGACAGAAATAGAGAGAGCAAGAGACGTACAGAAAAATAGGAAGAGAGAGAGAGCAAGAGGGACACACAAAGAAAGACAGAAAGAGAACAATAGAAAGCGCGAAATAAAGAAAGAAAGAGAGTGAGGATGGAGAGATAGGGATGGAAACAGACAGACAGACAGAGAGGGGGCTATAGAAAGGCAATCTGAGTTTGGATCGCCTGTTGTTGAGAAGCTGGTGCAGCACCTCCATCTGGTGGAAGGAGCTGGTAATGACAGCCAAACCACAGGCAGCTCTTGTTTCCAAATCCCATAGGGGTTTCTCCCCATTGTGCTGCACTATTAAAGTGACAGGATTGACAATGTTGCACTTTATAAAGCCGGGCCTCAACGCAGAAAGAGCTGGGAAGGTTCAAAATGGAAAATCGAAACAAAACCTACAGCAAATCGAGAAAGTGTGAACAGGCCTAACAATAATCAGACAGTAACCCTCCCACAGGCCAGGGTGAATAAAATTGGCCTGTGTAACTGAGAGGGTAAATCCATGGCACACATTCAGTTTTCTAAACAATACTAAACACTTTGATGCTTCACTGGACGGGGTGAGAGGTGACGAGAAGGGGAAGTAATTGGATGAGCTGGCACTGGGGAGATATTCACCCTCTTTCTTGCCACCTTACCCATGAAGTTGCAGGAGCAACTTTCCGAGCTCACCACCGATTAAAAAATTAACAGATACTCAGGCCCCATCGACCCCACCATCTCAACCTCCCCAGCAGACGGGAAACGAGGCCTGGATGCCTGATGGCTGCTGGGTTGGGATTCAGGCTCATTGCGCAGAATGTTGGGAAAATCAGAGGCACAGATAATTGGGGTGGGGGAAGGAGAGAGGATACACTCCAAACGCTAACAAACTGTCTTTGCCTCTAATTGCCCCAAACCCACACTCCCTACTGTTGCATTATGGCATACATTCCAGATCAGAGAAACCTACATCTTACAGAGTCACATAACAATAGCAAAGTGCGACAGTATAAAGCTACCAGCCTCTCATTTAGTTCCTCTCTCACTGCAATTGGGTCAGGGGTAGGGTGTTCAGTCAGTCAGCAATGTGTACGTAACATACAGTAATATCGGTAACCATAGACTAGTCTGATGTTATAGCCATGTAAATATAGAGTGCTGTTCACAAACTTCAAGACATCTGAGGCCTTCTTGCTGTTTTATAATGAAGGGGCTGGCATCCACAGCTTTGGGTTGTGTGCATTGGAGAATGTTTGACATGTACCTAACAAGCATGACCTGTAAAGACAAGTGTAATAAAAGACGAAATTGATTCTGTGTAGCATTTTACATATTATCAAATTTGAACAGTCATATGCTTCAAACTATTTACATCCAGACAAATTTTTGAAATGAAGCGTATTTTTTGAGAAATCCAATCCAGTCTTTGTTTTCGCGAATGAATTTAGGTTTTCACTGGAGAACGTTTCATTCATTATAGACCACGGTTTAATTTGATTTTGAACATTGATGAAAATGGGTAAAAACAGGAGATTAAAAGCTTTAATTTGAAGAAGTTCCGGTTTTACTGACACCACACAGATCCAAGAGGAGTCTGGAAATTAAGAGAGCAATTAGGAAGGCAAAGAGAAGTCATGACAAAATATTGACAGGCAAAATCAAAGATAACCCAAAGATGTTTTTAAAATACATCAGCAGCAAAAGGAAAGAGTACAATCCATTAGAGACAGTGAGGATGTGGAGGCAGACCACACAGTTCTGGCTTTAATGAATATTTTGTCTGTTTTCACAGAAGTGGGAAATGAAGTGGACTCTGTAGCTATGGAGGAGGACTGTGAATTATTGTACGGAATATATATTAATGTAAGAGGATAAATCAGCTGGGAGGAAGTGTATCCCCAGCTACAAAGACATCCAGGGACAATTTTACAGAAGTTCTGATCATCGTTTTTCAATCCCCTCTGATTACAGGCTTGATACTGGTTGACTGGTGAGCTGCTAATATTATAGGAGCAAATTACTATAGATGATGGAATCTATTCTGAAAACAACAAATGCTGGAGATCACAACGGGTCAGGCAGCGTCTATGGACAGAGAGCAAGCTAACGTTTCGAGGCTAAATGACTCTTCAGCAGAGCCAATATTGAACCCTGGTTTAAAAACTGAGCAAAGAGACAGATCGGTTTTTATTTATTCATGGCTGGTCCAACATTTATTGTCTGTCTCTAGTTGGCCCCCTTGAGAAGGTGGTGGTGAGCTGCCTTCTTGAACCGCTGCAGTCCTCCTGCTGTGGGTTGACCCACAATGCCCTTAGGGAGGGAATTCCAGGATTTTGTCCTAGCGACAGTGAAGGGACTGCGATACATTTCCAAGTCAGGGTGGTGAGTGGCTCGGATGGGAACTTGGAGGTGGTGGTCTTCCCATATATCTGCTGCCCTGGTCCCTGTAGATGGAAGTGGTTGTGAGTTTGGAAGGTGCTGCCTGAGGATCTTTGGTGAATTTCTGCAGTGCGTCTTGTAGAAAGTACACACTGCTGCTACTGAGCGTCGGTGGTGGAGGGAGTGAACGCACGTGGATGGAGTACCAATCAAGCGGCTGCTTTGTCCTGGATAGTGTCAAGCTTCCTGAATATTATTGGAGCACCATACCTGGCAAGTGGGGAGTATCCCATCACACTTCTGACTTGTGTCTTGTAGATGGCAGACAGGCTTTGGGACGGTGGGATTCAGGAGGTGAGTTACTCGCTGCAATATTCCTAGCTTCTGACCTGCTTTTGTAGCCACTACTTATATGGCAAGTCCAATGAGTTTCTGGTCAAAGGTAACCCTCACAATGTTGACAGTGGAGGATTCAGTGATGGTATAGCCAATCAATTTCAAGGGGTGCTGGTTAGATTGTCTCTTGCTAGAGATGGTCATAGCCTGGCATTTGTGTGGTGCAAATGTCACTAGCCACTTGTCAGCCCAAACCTGAATATTGTCCAGATCTTGTTGCATTTGAACATGAACAGTATCTGAGGAGTCACGAGTGATGCTGAGCATTGTGCAATCATCGGTGAACATCCCCACTTCTGACCTTACGATGGAGGGAAGGCTGTTGATGAAGCAGCTGAGGTTGGTTGGGCCTAGGACATTACCCTGAGGAACTCCTGCAGAAATGTCTGGAGCTGAGATGACTGACCTCCCACAACCGCAACCATCTTCCTATGTGTCAGGTATGATCCCAACCAGCAGAGAGTTTGTCCCAGTTCCCAATGATTCCAGTTTTGCTAGGACTCCTTGATGCCACACTCGGTTAAATGCAGCCTTGATGTCAAGGGCTGTCACTCTCACCTCACCTCTGGAATTTTGCTCTTTTGTCCATGTTTGAATCAAGTCTACAATGAGGTCAGGAGCTGAGTGGCTCTGGTAGGACCCAAACTGGGTGTCACTGGGCTACTTGGTATCACTGTTGATCCAGAGTAGACTGATAGGACAATAATTGGCTGGGATGGATTTGTCTCACTTTTGAATGTGGGATATACCTGGGCAATTTTCCACATTGTCGGGTAGATGTCAGTGTTGTAACTGTACCGAAAGAGCTTGGCTAGGGGAGCGGCAAGTTCTGGAGCAGAAGTCTTCAGTATAACTACTGGAATACCCTTCTATGCTGCTCCTCCATTGTCTGCTTATTGGCTGACTGAGGGCAGTAATGGTGGGACAGGAAGACCCTCAACGTCAATGAACAATGTTTTGTTGGGTGGGAAAGGATCTCTGTGAGCTGTTTTGTGGCCAGTGGGTTGCCTGTACTTGCACTTTACCCATGCCTGGTGGTCTAGTGGGTCATGCCTGGTGGTCGAGAGGGTCATGCCTGGTGGTCTAGTCGGTCATGCCTGATGATCTAGTGGGTCATGCCTGGTGGTCTAGTGTTTAGGATTTGGCACTTTTAGGCACAGTGGTTAGCACTGCTGCCTCACAACACCAGGGACCTGGGTTCAATTCCACCCTCGGGTGAGGGTCTGTGTGGAGTTTGCACATTCTCCCCGTGTCTGCATGGGTTTCCTCTGGGTGTTCCGGTTTCCTCCCACAGTCCAAAGATGTGCAGGCTAGGTGGATTGGTCATGCTAAAATTGCCTGTAGTGTCCAGGGGTGTTTAAGTTAGGTGGATTTGACATGGGAAATGCAGGGGTAGGGGAATGAGTCTGGGTGGGATGCTCTTCTGAGGGGCAGTGTGGACTTGTTAGGCCAAATAGCCTGTCCCCAGATCGTAGGAATTCTATGACTGATGTCAGGCTACTCCTCTCTTGAACGGCAAAGTTACATCCTGCTGCTTTCCAAGCCTTCATATGTATTCCAGAGTCCAGGGAAGTCTGGAAAATCACAGTGCATGCAGCAACCCTGCAACCTTCTCAAACCTTTGGTTGTAGACCATCGGGCCCAATGGATTTGTCAGTCTTTAATCTGGAATCTCTCTAAGACCTTTCTTCTCTAATATAGAACATCCATCATTTTAATCCCAGTTACATTGTGTCTTTGGTTCCCTGTTATTTCTACAATGTTCAGCATGCCGTCTACTGTGAAGATACAGATAAGTGATTCCTTTAATACCTTGGCCAATACAACAATAGGGCAGCACGATGGCTCAGTGGTTAGCACTGCTGCCTCACAGCACCAGGGACCTGGGTTTGATTCCACCCTCAGGTGACTGTGTGGAGTTTGCACATTCTCCCTGTGTCTGTGTGGGTTTCCTCTGGGTGGTCCAGTTTCCTCCCACAGTCCAAAGATATGCAGGCTGGGTGGATTGGCCATGTTAAATTGCCCATAGTGTCCCAGGATATGTAGGTTAGCTGCGTTAGCCATAAGAAATGCAGGGTTACAGGGATAGGGTAGAGGAATGGTTCAGGGCATAATGCTCTTCAGACGGTCAGTGTGGACTTGTTGGGCTGAATGGCCTGTTTTCATACTGTAGGATTTCTATGGAATGTTCCTCATTACAATTTCCTCCTTGTCTGCCTCTAAGGGATCCATGTTTACATTAGTTTCATTTTAAGCACACTTATAAAACCTCTTAAAATCTTTTTAAGAGAACGTTTCTTACTCATTTACCCCCATTTCCTATTTTCTCTTGGCATTTTTTGGTCACCTCTGGCTATTTTTTAAAACTGTTCCAATCCTCAGACTTGCTACCATTTCTGTCAGAAATTGTAATAATTGTAAGTCTCTTCTTCTTTCAGTTCTATTCTCGACGTCTCTGTCATAGAAACTTCAAATTGTTCTTAGCACCGGAGACCATGCAGCTCATCTTGCCTGTACTGGCCAAACAGAAGCTGTTCAGCTTTAACTCCCAATTTGTACATATGATTGTACAACCAGGGTCACTGTTTAAAAATAAGGGGCCACTCAGTTAAGACAGAGATAAGGAGAAATGGTTTATCATTGAAGGTTTGAGAATTTTTGGAACTTCATTCCTGAAAATGCAATGGAAGAAGGCTCCTTGAATGTTTTTACAGCGGAGGTTATTGAAGGGTGAAGCAGATATGAGGGGCTGAGTGGCCTGCTCCTGTTCCAAATTCATCTGCCTGTATGTATGTTTCAGTTTTTTGATCTGTCACTGCTTGGTGAGAGTATTTCAAAGGCACACCCAAATACGTTTTAAAAAAATGTGAGGAGAGTTTGTCTGTCTACCACTCTTTCTGACAGAGTCCCAAATCCCTACCACCCTCTGAATGAGAGAGAAAAAAATAACTCCTCAAGCATTCTCTAATGGTTCCACCAACCACATTAAATTTACACCCATCCAGTGATTAATCATTCCTCTTGGCTATTATTCTCCAGTGTTGGCAACATCCTGGTAAATCTCCTGTGTTCCTTCTCTCGTGTGATCACATCCTTCCTGTAATGTAGTGACCATAACTGTACACAGTTCTCTCGCTGTGATCTAACCAGTATTTTAGACAGTTCTAGCAAACACCCTTCCTATACTCTAGTCTGTGTCCAAGAAACAATAGAATTCTATATACATTCTTCACCATCTTACCAACCTGTCCTGGTACCTCGTGGGATTTGTTCTTTCACTGATCCTCTCCACCTCTGTTTCCTCTCATTTATGGTGGATACCTTCACCAGTTTCACCTCCTCAATGCATCAGCTCACTTTTCTCCTGATCGAATTACACTAACCCATTTAACTGCCTGTCTGGCCAGAATATTCATCACATTCTACAATCTACAAACAGGAAGCCTACAGTCATCCCCCTTCACAGTTGACTAAACGGCCAATTTTTGTATCATCTGCAAACTTCTTAAACATGCATCCCCCCGCCCAACCCTTGCAATTAAGTCTCAGTCTTTGGTATCTAAAACAACGTGAATTTCAACTTACTGACAGTCTGTCACACTAGAATTTGTCAAAAGCCTTTTTAATATCCATGTAGATCACCTCAAACATCTGACCCTCAACTCTCTTTGTTACCTTCTACAAGGATTCAATCAAATTAGTCAACTACAACCTTCTCTGAACAAATCTATGATGACTGTTTTTGATCAACCTGTGCCTTTCTAAATGAAGATTTATACTGTCAGTCAAAGCTTTTTCCCAATAACACATCCAACATCAGGTTTAACCTTACTGATCTGTAATTATTGAATTGCCCCAGTATCAGCATCTTGCAGATTACCATCAACCAGAAACTGAACTGGTCTTGCCATATAATTACAGTGACTACAAGAGCAGCTCAGAGGCTAGGGGAGAAAAACTTTGAGAAATAACTAGTCTATAACTACCTTCTAAAGCCTGGAAAGCTGAACAGTGGCCACTTTCCAAAGACTTGGATCCAGCTTGATTTCAATCTGAAGACCTTCAGTCTGTGGCTGTCAGCAATTCGATTTCATCAACAGGAAACCCAGTGTACCACATGGATTCATCATGCTCAATGCTTCATTTATAGACCCATGATCAACAATATTGATTTTCTTTTGCAAAAGACCTCTGCAGAGCCTGTTGTTTATGCTGCGTGCCTGTTTGGTATTAAGGCATTGTAGTTCTTACTCTGGATTATAGCTTGTGTGTTATAAAAAATAGATTACCTTCAGCCCATAAAAGGAGCTTGCTAAAGGTTTCTTATTCTGAATTGCAACAGAAATGAGAAGGATTCAGCCTTTCCCCGACTGAACGAACACATGTATACCAACGATGGAGCTGTGGGACTTGAATACCAGCACATTCCTCCAATCACAGCCAGAACACAGGAGAAAAATATATTTACAATAGTGAAAGATCAGGGATAAAAGGTTCTTTGGGATATGCAGGAATGCAGAGTTCAGGTTAAAATCAGATCAGCCATGATGTTATTGAATAGTGGAGCAAATTTGATAGGCTGAATGTTATACTCCTAATCTGTACATTCCTTAAAACAGATATTGCCAATTCTATTCACTGGTAAAGCCAAAAAAAAAAGAGCAGCTTTTGTAACACCAAATGAACTTTACCAATGCATGCCATTCGGAATGAAAAACACACAGACAACCTTCCAATGATTAACCAACAATGTGACCAAGGGTTATGTAATTGCTTTCAAATAAAAAAACAAGGATGCTGGAAATCAGAAACCAACATAGAAATTGCTGGGGAAACTCAGCAGATCTGGCAGCATCTGTGAGGAAGCAGAGCTAATGTTTCAGGTATATTGACCCTTCTTTACAACAGGGTAACTACATTGAAAATTTGATTGCTTTCAGCTTAACCTGGAAGAGCCAGTTTGGTTATCAACTGACTAAGAGTGAAATTGCCACAGTGGAAATGACTTCGGCTGCACAATGGGCCAAGACCAGGTCATACCTGGATAAGTGAAAATAAAGGATATTTTGGATTTTCCCACACCCAAGAAAAAAAATGCAAAATTCTGCAATATGAATGGACTTTATTAGCGAGTTGTTCTAACCTGAACTGTAGGTTGCTTCTACAAATTTGTCTTTTTTTATTCTCTCACAGGATGAGGGCATCGCTGAGCAGGCAGCATTTATTGCCCATTTCTAATTGCACAGAGGGCAGTTTAATCAACCACATTGCTGTGGGTCTGGGGTCACATGTAGTCCAGATCAGGTAAGGACCAAGTAAGTTTCCTTCCCTAAAGGACATTAGTGAACCAGATGGGTTTTTCCGACTATCGACAATGGAATCACAGTCATCATTACATTCTGAATTCCAGATATTTTGTTGAATTCAAATTCCACCCATCTACTGTGGCAGAATTCGAACCTGGGTCCCCAGAATGTTATCTGGGTCTCTGGATTAACAGGCCGGCAATAATATCACTAGGTCTTGGCCTCCCCATTGAAGGAATGCATAAAATTGGAAAGGGGCAAATGAATGTCAGAGTGCCTTTGACGATTTGAGAACTGGACCAATTCCTACATGGGTTTGAACAGCCTTGAATTACAAGAAGCCATTCAAACTGCCTGTTGAATCCAGGGATTTTTGCCATTTGGATGTCATTTTATTAGAACAAGCTGGGGATTTTACAACCTGCACACAATGCCTTTCAACGGATATATCTGAAGGAAGAAGAAAGAGACATGCTAAAATTCTGTTTGCCTTTCTTATTACCTGCTGTACCTGCATACTGATTTTCTGTGATTAATGCACAAAGACACCCAGATCCCTCTGCACCAAAGCACTCGGAGGTTTCTCTCCAGTTAGATAGTAAATTTGCTTTTCTATTCTTCATGTCAAAATGAACCTGTATTTGTGCTGGTACTTCTTATGAATATAACAGTAGGTTATGCATCAGAGATGATATATGAGGCCTGGTCAAATACCGGACCTGGATTTGAAAGGTACAGTGATACCCTCTCCCCGATTGCACAAAGGACAGACAGCGATTTAACAGCGGAGGTCTTTATTTAAGTACAGTACATGGACTGCTGCTGACAATCTGCGATAATCAATAAGCTGCGGATGCCATTGATGGGATGGAGCAGCAAGAAGCTTAACCTAGTCATCACTGAAGGAATTCAAATGTCTCCCAACCTATTCACATCTGTTGTACTGAGGGTGCCACCGCTCCTATTATTGGCTGGGACAGTGTACATTCACAGCTTCACACTCTGTGCTGACAGGAAGAACACAGCACTTTATTTTGAACCTCTGTTGACTTCTTTTAAAAAAAAATCTCATTCCAAGCATCATCTTCTACCGTACGGTCTCAAAACCACCTTCTTAGAAAAGGCAGGAGTGGCCAGTTTTCAGTGACCCTGTTTACCTCTCCTGTGCTCTGTCAGCCAGGAGTTGGGCAATGGGCTCACAAGCTGTCACTTCATTTGAATTACTCAAACTCTACGCTGCTGCTTGAATGTTAAAAACAAAATCTCTGCTAAAAAACATAAGATGGTATTTCTCTCAAGCAATGAGGGAGCACTGAGGTGCTTTTGAGTGTCATTCTTCAAGTCTGTTAGTCAATACGGAATAGGGTATGCGTTCAGGGAGTAGGCGAGGGGTGTGTACATTAAGGGAGGAGTGTGTGTGTTTTGAATGCAGCAAGTAGGAGCCCTATTGGATACCCCTAATAACTGTAGCATCATCAGTCCACAGGATGCAGCACTCATTTGGCCAGACTCAGGAGGAGGCCGTGACTTAGCAATAATTACTTCAAGTCCATCCCAGTCTCAAGTCTTTCAACCCAGGTCATGGTAAAGAGACTGAAATAACAACCCTGGATCAACCTGCTGATGATGGGACGTGCTCTTATTTCAGTGAGCTACTTCCCCATAATGCAGATCTGGGCATAGTCAAATTAAATATAAAAGATTACTCTGAAAAATAAACAAAGTACACTGTGCACTAAATTTTAGGCAGCAATTCTGTTGTCGATTCCATTCTCCCCTGTCCCCCAAGAGCGATTTGGAGATGGAGTGGGGAGGGGTTATTATTAAATAACCAAGCTCACAGCCCTTCTGTCCATCTATCCTCACTCAGTCTGTACTTGTGCTGGAGGAGAATTCACACAGTTACGACTCAAATGCCAACAAGTTCGCTTTGACCTTCAAACACTGTCAGCAACTCCCAGTCAGGGATAGAGAAGGTATCTTTTCCATCTGTAAACAAATCCACTCCGATTCCACTTGTATTCCATTCACTGGGGCCCACGTCCTGGGCTTGGGGTCACGTCAGAAGGGGAATGAGTTGCCCCAGGGAGCCACTGATGGCCTGCCAGTTCCTCCAGGTTAGGCCCAGAAAGACCAGGAAGAACAAAGTGCTAAACGTCCTGCTGCGCGTCTTCATCAGCGGCACCAGGGTGGACACAAACACCAGGAGGACGGCCATGACAGCCAGCAGCACATTGATGAGTTTCCCCAGGAGGGTACGCGCTGTGCCGTTTTCCAGGCCCTCCAGTTGCACCACCTGCTGCTGCTGCTGCTGCAGCTCCATCTTGGAGATCCGGGTCTGACACGCCTCCAGGGCTTCCTGAGAGAGAAACAACAACGCAGCCCTTAGCCCACTGGGAGAAACATGTTACCCACCCCCTCACCACCACACATGGCTGGGGGGGGGGGGGGGGGGGGGGGGGGGGCCGGCAACACGCCCCCCCCCCCACGGCCCCCCCC
>JAHRHZ010000147.1:20518-35062 GCA_024137785.1 Ginglymostoma cirratum | reverse complement strand
CCTCTGATGCTGCTTGGCCTGCTGTGTTCATCCAGCTCTACACCTTGTTATCTCAGATTGCTGGAAATGCTGAATGCAGCTCTAGCAGGGTCCAGTCAGTAGATCTCAGCACCCACAGGGCTAGAAGTTTCAGAGAAAGCAAGTCAGCCAAAGTTTCTGCTCCTGATCACTGTCCAGTGATTCCCTGGGTTAGAATAGGCAGTGGGGAGGGGGTGGAAATCAGCCAGGGCTCCTACTCCTGAACACTGTCCAGTGATCCCTAGGTTGGAAAGAAAGAAAAGAGAGAGAGAGAGAGAGAGAGAGAGAGACAGAGAGAAAGAGGGGAAATCAGCCAGGATTCCTAGACTACAAAGAGGGGGAAAAAAAAAACAACATCGATGAGATTCCCTGATTCTGACCATTGCCCACTGTCCATAGCTCCCCTCCATACACAGAATACAGGAGAACAGATGTTTCAACAGCCTGGATCACAAGAAAGCTGGCAGTAAATCTGCCTGGGCGGGAGATAAGGGCCATGAGATATTGCTTTTACAAACACAAATGGGTCATTCAGAAAGTACAAACAGATTGCTAAGAAGTTAAACAAATGATAGCAAACTCACCAGTGAGCAAGCAGGCTTCCTGCAGCTGCTCTGATTCACTCTCACCTTGCTATACCTTCGCTGCTGGTGTTTCTTCCAGTGCATTGTCTCCCCCAAGGAGCCCCTTCTTCTTCGTACTGAACTCTAAACTGCACTGTTCTTTCACACAGCCACACGACTGCCCCAGAACGAAATCGTGTGAGCCACACGCTCACCTGAAACTATGAAACACCCTTAAACACCAGCCTGAAGCTAAATGATGTCACCCAGAGCCCGAGCCAAGTAAACATTGTCAGCTCAGGCTCAGCTGAGAACTGGCTGAACAGTCTGCACACAGAGGGAGCGATAAGGCACAAAACAAGACAGAGACAGTGGCAGAGCAAACAAAACCATGATATGTACTGAAACTGGGCAGACACGCAGGACAGAGAATGGACTGAGGGAGGCCGTGACTGGAAGCATACAGCTTCATATCAGCATTCTCACTGCTGGTGGACACAAAAATGAGATAACAAAAGAAATTGTCCAGTAAAAACTGTGCTCGAAATCACAGCAGAAAGTCACCCAGCACACACGCCAGAGTCTGGGATCAGTACTTCTGGGTTTCAAAAAGGCTTTTGGTAAGTTCCCTCCATAAGAAGTCAGCGGGAAAATGTAAAGCACACTAACAGGCGTGGACTGAAAATTGTTTGATGGACAGGAAAGAGGGCGGGAATAAACAGGGTTTTTTTCTGAGAGGCAGGCACTGACTAATGGGTTACTGCAGTGCTTGGGCCCCAGTTATATGATGTACACATGGGGGAAACAAACACAACATTTCCACATTTGCTGACAACACAAAACTAGGGTGGGACTGTGAATTGTGAGCAGAATGCAAGCAGGCTTCAAGGTGATTTAAACAAATTGAGTGAGTGGGCAAACACATGGCAGGCACAGCACAATGTGGCTAAATGTGGAGTTTTACACTTTGGTGTGAAAACCAGACGGGCTGAGTATTATTTAAATGGTGATAGATTTGGAAGAGTGGATATACAAAGGGATCTAGGTGTCTTCACTCACTAGTCAATGAAAGTAGACAGCAATTATGAAAGCAATTAGTATATTGGCCTTCATTGCAAGAGGATTTGAGTTCAGAAGTAGGGATGCCTTACCACAGTTATACAGGGCCTTGGTGAGACCCTACCTGGAATACTGTGTGCAGTTTTGGTCTTCCCATCTAAGAAAGGATATACTTGCCATTGAGTGAGCGCAGAGGAGGTTCACTAGGCTGATACCGGCAATGGCATAACTGTCATATAAGGAGAGGTTGGTTCAACTGGGCCTGCATTCTCTAGAGCTTGGGAGGATGAGAAGGGTTCCGGTTGAAACATAAAGGGTCACGAACCTGTAGAATTTTCTCCCATACATAGCTGTGGAGGCCAAGTCACTGAGTACATTCAAGAAACAGATCGATACAATTTTAGATATTAAAGTCATCAAGGAGTATGGGGAGAAAGCAGGAATATGACATTTAAATAGACAATTAGCTACGATCATATCGAATGGCAGAACAGGTTCAAGGGGCTGAACGGCCTCCCTCTGCTTCTTATTTCTATGTTTCTGTGCCACTGTGACAGCATCCCGTAGACACACCAGACCCTGGGCTCACTGCGACAGAGTCCTGTAGACACACCAGACCCGGGGGTCACTGTAACAGTATCCCGTAGACACTGTTGTACATGCTGTGCAAACGTGGCAGGGTTGGGGGCAGTGGGGAATTACCTTTCCCAGTCCTTGGTGGGGAAAGCATGTCCTTGCTCTAACAGTATCTCTCTCTGCCTGCATCACTCATGTAGTGAGCCAACAGATTTAGTCACACTGCTCTAGGTAAGAGCAAACCTGCAGTTTGCATTTTTTAACCCTGAGCAATTGAATGGGAGCAAGCCCAATCCTGAAAGAATATCGGATGCTCCTGCTTTCAGTCATGATGCCTTCGAAACGACAAGCGAGGTGATGAAACACCACTCCATCATCAGCAATTCCTGAAATCATTGCTGTGTTACTTGCAGGCAGACTATGAAGGTAAATCATCACATTGAGTCAATATTCTAAATAAAAAGACCATTGAACATTCGCCAGATAATGATGTGCAATTGAGAGGGGTCAGTGACAGTTATGCAAATCAAACAAAATAGCGCTGACTCACCAGAATTTTATAACTCAGATCGAGACAGTGAACATTAGCCACCAAAATCCAAAAGCCTGGTCACTGAGGTAGTTTTCTAATAGAAGACGAAGGGTGAGAGCTTTTGGGAAAGACTTCCAGAACTGGGTCCCAGGCAACTGAAGACACCAGTGGCCAGAAAGATCAGAACTTGAGGCATGCAGTGTTCACAGGCGGATATGGGGCTAGAGGAGGACTGGGAGAGATGTGAATGAATTTGAAAACAAGGACAGGAATATTAAAATTGAGGAGGAAACAATAAGGACTGCAGATGCTGGAAGCTAGACTCACGCACAAACCAACCCAACCTTCCAATTGCCATCCACTTTAACTGCCCCTCCCACTCCTGTGGTGACATGTCCATCCTTGGCTTCGTCCCCTGTCAGAGTGAGGCTGAACATAAATTGAAGGAACAATAGCTCACATTCCACCATGGGAGCTTACAGCCCAATGGCCAGAATATTGACTTCACCAGCTTCAAAATCTCTCCTCCCCCAACCTGTCCATCTTCTGACTCACCTATCCGCTCCATCCTTCCCACTGACCAATCACAATAACCCCCTACCCACATCCACCTATCTCCATCTCACTACCCTCCTCCCAGTCCAACCACCCTCCCTCCCTCCCCACTCCCTAGTCCTGACACGTTGACTTTCCTGCTCCTCGGACGCTGTCTGACCTGTTGCATATGTACTGACATTAAAATTAAGTTTTGCTTTACGGGGAGCCAGCATATGTCAGCAAGCACAGGCCAGACAGATGAACTCTGGTCATTGGTATTATGTGGGCAAGAAAGCTGTAGATGACCCTCATGGGAAAGGAGGGTGGAGATCGGAAGCTGACCAGGAGTGGAGAGAACTGAGACATGGATGATGGAGTAGCGGCAGAGGAACTGAAGCAGGGATTGTGGTGATAGAGTTAGTAATGCTGACATTACACAAGGAGGTGGGAGGGTGCGGGGTCAGTGTGATACCACAGTCATGGGGGTCAGAAATTCATCTCCGGATCAAACACGGCTCTGTCTGGGGTTGCAAACTGAGTGGTTCAGGTGGCGAGGGAGGGGGCGCGTGCGGTGAGGGAGGGGTCCGCACAGTGAGGGAGGGGGCACCCTGTCACTGGGACAGTGCAGTTCAGAGTCACCCAATCACCAGGCCAGAACCTGGCATTGCTTGTGACCATCCCAGAGACATGAGTCAGTGAATTGCTCCGTTTTATAGCCTGTGAGCATCACAGTATGATGAGCGCATTACTACATTTTTTGAAATGGAGACAGAAAGTGAACCTACACACTGTCTAAACACCCCTGTCAAACTGCCTGCTGCATTCTGATAGTCAGTCAATCCACAGCATCCGCCATAGTTCCAGCAAGGCCTGACTGAAACCAAAGCTGAAAGTCCCAGCTCATTCTCACCGAGATGTGGTAACTGGCCTCAGGGGGGAACACAATTTCCTGATGGCTAGATAAAGACAGAACTGTTTCAGAGATAGTAGGAACTGCAGATGCTGGAGAATCTGAGATAACAAGGTGTAGAGCTGGATGAACACAGCAGGCCATGATGCTGCTTGGCCTGCTGTGTTCACCCAGCTCTACACCCTATTAAAGACAGAACTGGCCTATTTTAGTGAAGTACAGCCAGCAAACAGACCACTGACATTGCTGCTTGCAATCTACACGTCTCCTCGCACTCTAAGTAACCTTCCCCACACAGCCTGTTTCCCTCTATACTCTCCTCCCTCTCAGACCTATCTGATCTACTTAAATCCTGTGATCCCTGCTCTGTTCCACAGTATCACAGAGCAACATTAATGTTGCAGGAGCAGGTAAAGGAAAAAGTGGGAGTTTGAGGAAGGGGAACCTGGGCAGTGAGATTAACACTGTAGTGATCACACTAAAGCAGAATAAGATTAACTTTGCTCAAACAACAGTACAAGTACACTGTGGAGGAGAGTGGGAGCGTTCTTGATACAGGGACATTCAGCAGGAAACTGTCTGGGTCCTGGAGTCCAACTGTCTCCAGTTACATGTTACTTGGTGCTAGTTTTTAAGTTGCTCATTATGAACCTTCACGGCTGAAGTATAAATCAAACAGCTGGACATCTGCAGCGTGTATGCCATAAACAGGTCTTAAAAGGCCAGCTGCTGATTCACATCAACTCTTCTCGAACAGCTCGATAACATTGCACAAAATGAATGAAACAGTACATTCCACAGAACGAGCAGCCTCAGCACTAGCACACACCACTTACAAGGCAGCCCTGCTCATTGAGTCACCCATTGTAATGTCATCTCGTGCAGTCCAGGTCTGTGGGCAGTTAATATATAGAATAACATATACCCAGGAGCAAGTTACAGACTAGAACCTAATCAAGGGGCGCGGTTGGGGTGGGGGTGGTTTATATGTAGAATAACAGATATCCGGGTATGAATTATGGACTGGAATCTAATTGAGGGATTGGGGAGTTTGTACAGAGAATAACAACAGGTACCTGGGAGTGAGTTACAGATTAGAATCTAATTGAAAAGTCTCATCTTGGGAGCAATGGTCCTTATTCTGAAGGGGGCAGTGTCAGGATGCTCCATTGCGACCCCAACTTAAGGTTCAGATGCCCCTGTTCCATTAAACTACTGACTAGAACAGCAGTGAGAAACATAGAAACACAACAAAAGGAGTATGCCATTCAGCCCGCCCTGCTATTCAATATGATCACACCTGATGATCTAACTCAACAGCCTGTTCTTGCATTCCCCCCACCAATATCTCTTGTTCCCTTTAGCCCCAAGTGCTACATCCAACTGCTTCTGAAAATCTCACAATTTTTTGGCCTCAACTGCTTTCTGTGTTAGCGAATTCCATTGGGTCACCACTCTCTGGATAAGAAATTTCTCCTCACCTCAGTCCTAATGCCCTTAGGCCCCATGCCCTTGGACTGTGACCCCCGTTTCTGGACCTCCTCCGCCATCAGGATCACCCTTTCATGCTGTCTAGTGCTGGCAGAATTTTTATTATTTCTGTGAGATCCATCCTGAACTCCAACGAATATAATCCTAACTGATTCAACCGGTCCTCATATTAATATTCTCTTTAAGCAGCAGAGCGACTCACCAGCCATTTCATTTCTGTCTGCCCAACATAAGCACTGAAAAGCCCTACTTACTCAGTTCCCATCCCTGGTCACCTCCTCAATTGATTCAACCTCTCCTCAGTCTTGCTATCTAAGTCTGGTAAACCTTCACTATGCTCCCTCTGGACCTGAACTGTTAACTCTGATTTCTCTCCACTGATGCTGCCAGACCTGCTGAGATTTTCCAGCAATCTCAGTTTTAATCAGATGTTTTTCTGGGTGGAGAAACAGGCTGGGTCTGCAGGCGGAGTGTCCAAAACACAGCAGAGTCTCAAATCAGGGACCTGGCCTATGTCTCCTGAAGCTATCTCAGCCAGTGTGGAACCGAAACACTTGAAGCAGAGCTCCCAGAAACCATCACATGTCCATACTAACCTTAAAGCAGTGGAACATGCAATCAGGAGGTGGACATTCAGCCCCTCAAGCCTGTCCCATCTTCTTAATTAGATCATGGCAGACTTAGATCCTAACAGCTTTGTCCTATATCCCTTGAATCTGTTATCAATTATACCTCAGTCAATCACAAGCTTGAAAGACCTAATGTCTCATTATCTACACTTCAATTAAAGATCTTGTGGCACACAGTGGGTAGTGCCCCTGTCCCTGAGCTGGAAGCTCCAGGATCCAAGTACCACTCCAAGACCAGATGGTCAAGGAAGGTGTGCTCATAATATGGCCAAACAGAAGGTAGAAGTGGGAGAGATTCCTGCTGAGGCAAGAAACTGGAATTTCTGTCATGCCTGTCCATAGCTCTGTGTTACAACACACAGGTAAAGGTCTGCGTTGCCACATCAACTCAGACTTGGCAGGATCTGTAACCCACCCCCACCACCAGCAAGGCAGTTTTCTGGGAGTAGATTTCTGCCACCTTTTGTATGAAGGAAAGTAGTGTTCAACTTTTCTCCTAAATAGGAGAGCTCTAGCGTTTCATCTCATACCCTTGTTTCCCTCTCACCTCATCACAACATATCAAAGTCATTTTTTTTTAAATCTAACCGATTTCATGTCTTAAACGCCTCTTTCAGACTCACCGGTCAATGGCATGGCCTTGTCAGGCTTCACTTTCATTTATAAACTGACATTTTTTCAAAAGCATCTTGGCAAACTTTGTAAAAAAAGAGCAATTGGCACTCCTGGTGACTGTGCACATGCTGTAGGAGTAAAGATTGTGAATGGGAAGAAACGTGGATAGGTAAAGGAGGGTGCAGTTGGCACAGTATGACATGCAGGAGGTTGGTAATCTGTGGTTTCAATTAACAGGCTCATGTAAAAGCTCACCTGTTTCCAAACTACAGTAGGGTGGTCAAGCTTTCTGTCTACACAGCGCACGAGGAGCGGGTTGGGATTGGGCTGTGGTGGGTACTAGACCTGGTCTGGACGAACTTTAAACCATGCCCACATTCACCTATTGTTTCTTCATTTACCAATACTGAAAGAATTTTGATACTTTGATTTGAGATTCATGGGGCAACAGGGTGAAGAATAAACCTTCTCAAACCTTCCCAGATCCATGACATTCCCACTACAGTGAAGTGGAAACCGAACTTAGCTGGGTGGGGCTCAGTGCTGCAGTTCAGGGTCTAGTGAAACTCAAATCCTTACACTAACCATCTTTGACGTAATAAAGGCGGCACAGGAGAGCATGGTAATGACACAGGACTAAGAGCGACCCGTACACAGCAGGGGTTAACAGAAGTCAAGCTCATTACACTGGACTCTTAAAACAAGGGGGCCAGATGCAATTCTTATTTATACAGTGCCTACAACATAATAAAGCAGCTCAAAATATTTCACACGTAAACGTGGAGAAGTATAGTGAGGGAATTCTCGAGCTTAGAACACGGGTAGCTGAAGGTACGGCCATTAACAGTGGAATGATTATCATCAGGATACTCAGGGGACAGGAGGGCTCACAGAGAGTTAGACAGAATTGCAGGAGGTAGAAAGGTGGGGAGAGTTGAATTCATGGAGGGCTTTTCAAAAGTGGAAGAGAAATTTGAGATTGAGGCGTGGTCATGTCAGGAATCAAGTGAGTCAGACAGCATAGTGGTATTGGGTGAACGAGACTCAGTGCAAGTTAGGATAGGATCAGAGTTTTACATGAAGTGCACTCAAAATACATACTTCCGCATAAGAGCCAAAGAGGAAAAAACATGCTTTTACAGCAGGAAGTTGTTACCATCTGTCCAACCACATATTTCACACATGCTCTCAGGCAATGCAAACAAGCCCCTGTAAAGATCACAGATCATTCTAAGCTTTTCAACCAATCATGAATGGTCTTAGACATTTGAACAACTCACTGGAAAAGGAGGATTCACAAACACCCCCATCCACAATGATGGGGGAGCCCAGCACATCAGTGGAGAGATGACGCTGAAGTACAGTCACAACAGAGGTATCTATCCAACAATGTGGAAACTTGCCCGGGTAAGTCTTGTCCACAAAATCCAACCCAGCCAAATACCCCCACATCAGTAAAGTGATGGAAGGTGTCATCAACAGTGCTATCAAGTAGCTTCTGCTCAGAAATAACCTGCTCAGTGATGCCCAGTTTGGGTTCTGCCAGGGCCACTCAGCTCATGACCTCATTACAGCCTTGGATCAAACACAAGGCAAAACAGCTGAATTCCAGAGGTAAGGTGAGAGTGACAGCCCTTGATATCAAGGCCACATTTAACCAAGAGTAGCATCGAGGAGCCCTAGCAAAACTGGAATCGATGGGTATCATGGGATAAACTCTCTGCTGGTTGGGGTCATACCTGACACACAGGAAGATGGTTCTAGTTGTTGGAGGTCAGTCATCTCAGCTCTAGGACATCTCTGCAGGAGTTCCTCAGGGTAGTGTCCTCAGCCGCTTCATTGATGACCTTCCCTACATCATAACGTCAGAAGTGGGGATGTTCACTGATGATTGCACAATGCTCAGCAACATTCGCAACTCCTCAGATATTGAAGCAGTCCATGTTCAAATTCAGGTTTGGGCTGACAAGTAGTAAGTGACATTGGCACCACATTAGAGAGAATCTAACCATTACACTTCGACATTCAATGGAGTTACTATCACTGAATCCCCACTGACCCGCCATACAAGTACAGTGGCTACAAGAGCTGGTCAGAGGCTAGGAATACTGCGGGAAGTAACTCACCTCCTGATTCCCCAAAGCTTGTCCTCCATCCATAAGGCACAAGTCAGTGGGTGTGATGAATACTCCCCACATGCTTGAATAACACTCAGGCTCGACACCATCCAGGACAAAGCAGCCCGCTTGATTGGCACCACTTCCACAAACATGCACTCCTCCTACCACTGATGCTCAGTAGAAGTGTGTACACTAACTACAAGATGCATTGCAACTATTGACCAAAGCTCCTCAGACAGCACCATCCAACTGACTAGAATGACCGTCTAAAAGGAGAGGAGCAGGTCTCAAAGCCACTCACCATCCTGACTTGGAAATATATCGCCATCTCTTCACTGTCACTGGGTCAAAATCCTGGAATTTCCTCCCTAAGGGCACTGTGGGTCGGCCTACAGCACATGGACTGCAGCGGTTCAAGAAGGCAGCTCACCCCCAAGGGCAACGAATGCCAGCCCAGCCAGCAATGCCCACATCCCATGAATTGTTTTTTTAAAAAGCTGCAAGTTAAAGGGAAGGGCAAACAGTTCATAAGTCTCAGGTCATCTGAGGGAGAGAGAGAACACAAACACACAATCTAAAACACAAAGAGCTCGAGAGAGAGAGTCCCTCAGATAATGCATTTACCACACACAGTTCTGATATGGTTACAGTCTGGAATCTAGTAAAGCAACAGTCTATACAGAGAGCCTGAAACGGGGTGAGCTACCTTTCCTGGAGACATCTGTGCCTGCCTCTGTCTTTACACAGCAAACACTGTCAATGGAGTAAGAGTGAAGCGACTGTGCAGTCAGTGAGCGGGTGACTCTGGAGCAGAATACCTCTATTGTATGTCTGGACAAGGAAGTACCCAAAATGTACACACTGCCCGGCCCAGTTAATAATACACCAGACAGACCGTGCAGAAATCAATGCTGAAGGAATCTGCAGTTATAGCCAGCTCCTTCCTCCACAGCTTAACTCCTTCAACCTCCTGTTACAAATTGCTTAGGGGAGGACAGAGACACAAGGCAGGGCAAGATCATTTGAATGCAAACATAAGACTTTTGAAATCAGGATTTTTTTTGCAGGAACCACTGTAGGTCAGCAAGCACAGAGATAATGGGTGAACAGCACTGTGTTTGTGTACGAGAGAGGTGGGGGCGCGGGGTCGGAATTCAATCACTCAAGTAGCAAGAGCAGTGCGGTGTACTGTGAAGTGAACAATAACCAACAGCACAGTGGCCCACAGCATTCACACCTACTTTGTAGTTGGAGCACTGAGCACAATATCAGGCACCACTCTGAAGGGACAGAGACCTATGGTGGGGCTAGATTAGAGATTTTCAGAGATTTATTAGAATTCCAAGGTTGAGAAGCTACAGCTATGTGGACAGACTGAATGGTCAATAACCCGAGGACAGAGATTTAAAGAGGTTAACAAAGGAAGCAACAAGGGAATAAACTCATTTTTCCCAGTGCGTGGTTAGGTTTTGCCTGGAGGGAGTTAGATTCCATAGCAGCAAGTTGGATAAATACTGCTAGGACAAACACTTGTAGGAACTTTGGGAAAGAGCAATGTAGTGAGGGCAGCTGAGGCTTCACAAACCTGACGGGCCAAATATCCTCCTTTCGCTATTCCATCCACACCTGGATCATTAAGGGACACCACCATCGGACAACCAAGGGCTGGGATAAGATTAGCAGAGCTGGATCCCTCTGCACATGCGTCCAGTACTATTCTCACCATCTGAACATGCCAGCAGACTGACACAGATATGGTTCAAAGGAGGGAGGGGGGACGGGGATAGGGAGGGTGAAGGTAGAGAAGGAAGGACGGAGGGAATACAGCTCTGTTTCTCACGTGCAGCTCGCTACAGATCAGCTTCAAATAGCAAAAAAGGTCACTGATGTAATTTTAGACAAACCCGCTGACTCTTTCACTGCATGATATGGAGGGAACTCAGTCCGTCAACATGTAAAGACACACACCTTGGGGAACCACAGCTGTTTCTGGAGTTTTGAACTCACTGCAAAATCCCTCTCCTCATTTCTACCGAGTGAGGTGGGAGCGAAACACTCGTCAAATCTCAGAGCACAAGTACCGATTGAAATAAGTGATTAAAGGTTACCGCCGGGGTCGAAGAACGTAACAGAAGATTCGCAAACTCACCTTCGAGAACTGTCGCCTCAAATTAAGGCGTTGCACCATCCTGAGTCGGCAGGAACAAAGCTGGACAGTCAGTCCAACGTAAGCAAACCAACTTGACCAGTGGGCTTGTAACCAGGGTACAGACAAATAGACACAACTTTCCAGATACAAACATTCAAAGGCAACCGGGGTCTCTATCGGAGTACTTCTGCACTTGACAAAAACAAAACACAGCTCCTTACAACATCCCAAGCCAAGCCCCTAAAGCTGGATATGTCAGCCGGTGAGATTAGCAGGGCTGGACTCCAGAGTCCAGCAAGGCAGGTAGGGTGCGGTCTGCTCTCTTCCGACACACAGCAAAGGCTCTGCAGAATCTGCCCTGCCCCCACCTCCTCCTTCCCTTCAGCACCAGCTGATATTTATAAAGTGCTGCCCTTTAATCAATGCTGCTCGAGACTGATGCATTAGCTCGGTAAATCTATCCAACTGCTAATTCAATCTTCAGGGCTGCAGTTCTTATGCCTCAATCCTGAGCCAACAGTTTGCAACTCAGCAGCACCGATGGGACAGCGATAACTGCACAGGAACAGCCGTTCCACAGTGAAACTAAACATTCTCCAAGCAAAGAGCAACAGAACAGCTGAGTTACACTGCAGAGCCTGCTCAGCAGCAGGCTGCATTCACAGTGTACTGACTGCAGCTACTGAGAGTGACCCGGACTGACTCCACTTACAGTGCAGGCACTGACAGTGACCTGGACTCGCTCCATTTACACTGCAGGCACTGAGTGTGATCCGGACTCACTCCATTTGCACTGAGAGTGAAGTGGACTCACTCCATTTGCACTGCAGGCACTGACAGTGAACTGGACTCACTCCACTTACACTACAGACACTGTAAACGCAGTGAGTCCAGATCACTGTCAATGAGACAATGAATTGTAACATGAAGCACCTTTGAGAGTACATCATCCCAATGTATTTCACAGGAACCTCATTAGATCAAATTCACATTGACCCACAGTGGAAGATGCTAAAAATGCCGTCCATTAATTCACGTTGAATTATAAAGCTGGTTTAAACAGCGTGTTGGAGCAGGAGAGGGGTAGAGGACAAAGAGGAGGAAATTCAAGAGTTTCCAGTCTCAGCTGCTGAAGGCATATCTCCAATGGTGGAGTGCTTAAAACAGGGACTGTTCAAGATGTCAGAACTGAAGGGATTCTGATGTGGAGGTTTCTGGGTTCGAGAATGGTACACAGATGGGGAAGTTAGAGGCCACAAAGGGTTTGAAGCAGAAAAAAAAATTGTTCTAATTTTAGCATCAGTGTCAGATTGAAGCCAATGTAGGTCAGCTGGTTCAGGCTGATGGGCAGCAGAATATGGAACAGACTGAGATTCACACAGGCTGCAGGATGGCTTGCTGGCCCAGGTCAGCATTGTAGTAGCCTTGTCCGTAGAGGACGGATGGTGGTTCCAGGTCACTGATGGAGTGGAGTGGAGTGGAGTGGTGTGTTTGTGCGTGTGAGTGCACAGAGTGTAAACGGAGTGAGTCCAGATCACTGTCAGATCTCTGAGGTGATGCTGGAGATGGGTGAGGTTTAAGAAAGAACCATGGGAAGGCCGAGTTTGGTTCAAGAGCAGATGGATATAGAGACTGAAGGCAAGTGGCTTTAACATTCCCAATACTGAACCGGAGGTCTCTATTGGGACTGAAGTTTCTACTGAGTCAATACTGGAAGTTGAAACCAGCAGCATAACAGCTCACAGGTAGTGCAGAGGTCATGTGGTGGTGAGGAAGAGTTGCCTGTCACCAGTGTGAGAGGCTAATTTTGGAGGAGGAGCAAATTACTGCAGATGCGGGAATCTGTACTGAAAACAAAAAAATGCTGGAAATCACAGCAGGTCAGATAGCATCTGCGGAGAGAGACAGCAAGCTAACATACATAGATCATTTCGGGTTGGGGACCATGTGTTGTGTGTCAAAGTCTGTGGATGACACTAAGATGAGCATTACAGCAAAGTGTGCAGGGGACTCAAAATTTGCAGAGGGATATAGATAGTTTAAGTGAGTGGATGAAGGTGGGGCAGATGGAATTCAATGTTGATAAATGTGAAGTCACCATTTTGGTAGGGATAACAGTAAAAAGGACTATTATTTGAACAGTGAAATATTGCAGCATGCTGCTGTGCAGAGGCACCTGGGCGTCCTTGTGCATGAATCACAGAAGGTTGGTTTGCATGTGCAACAGGTAATTAAAGAAGGCAAATGGAATTTTGTCTTTCATTGCAAGAGGGGTTGAGTTTAAAAGCAGGGAGATTATGCTGCAGCTGTATCGGGCACTGGTGAGGCCACACCTGGAGACTGTGTGTAGTTTTGGTCTCCTTACTTCAGAAAGGATGTACTGGCAGTGGAGAGGGTGCAGAGGAGGTTCACTAAGTTGATTCCAGAATTTAGAGGGTTGGTTTATCAAGACAGACTGAGTAGACTGGGATTATTTTCATTGGAATTTAGAAGAATGAGGGGTGATCTTATAGAAACATATAAGATTATGAAGGGGAATAGATAAGATAGAAGCAAGGAGGATGTTTCCACTGGCAGGTGGAACTAGAATAAAGGAGCATAGCGTTCACTGGAAATTCCAACACTGAGTGAACAGATGGGAAGCCAACACAGGAAGGAATAGTTCATGCAGCAGGAGAAGCACTGAAGGATGGTGAGCTAGGCACAAGTCATACTTCAACCATGCATTGCTCTGTTTTGCTCTTAACTGATACTGTCTGACTCGCTCGCTTCCTGCCTGATCCCACATTCCCACATTAATAGCGTCTTGCTTTTGTGTTGGAGGGTGCCGAGGTCAGATGTGTCAGAAGGCTGCAGACCAGACAGGAAGGGAACATTTTTGACTGTTACTGCCACAATAGGAGGCTATTTGTGACCTCGAGAAGGTGAGGTTGCATACCGCGCTGGGTCTGGAAACCTGTTCGGAGGGAATCAAACAGAGAGCAGCTGGAGACATCAGCATGAATTTGGGAAAGAGACTCGAGGGGAAACGGAAACTGGAAATGAGGCAGAAATTTGCAAGAATAAAGGGTTTGAGGTTTATTTTTTGAGAGGAGCAATGATAGAAGATTCAAAGGACAGGGGACTCAATATCAGTCAATGCAGTTTCATAAAGTCATAGAGTAATACAACACGGAAACAGGTCCTTCGACCCAAACTGGTCCACGCTGAGATAACAAGCATGGGGCTGGATGAACACAGCAGGTCAAGCAGCATCATAGGAGCAGGAAAACTTGACGTTTCGGGCCTAAACCCTTCATCAGAAAAAAAATTTTTTCTGATGAAGGGTTTAGGCCCGAAACGTCA